>CM018042.1:22986808-23141808 GCA_008638375.1 Nyssa sinensis
AACCACGGGGTATATTGGTGGTATTATTGAATGTGATCTCAGTCAAGCGAGTGCTATTTGTTGGCCATAGAAGATGAATTTATTGATTTGAACTTTTATGAATATCGAATGTGAACTATGATTGAACCTTGAATCTTTGAATTGAGAACTATTTGCACGACGATTTTGATTATCAAACTATGAATTGTTATCGAACTATGTTACCCCAACCATGAGGATTGATTTTGAACAATGACTATCGAATTTGAAAACGACTTGAACCGTAACTATGATAGAGTTATAATATTATACTACGATGTTGATTTTGAACTATGACTATTGAATTTGAAAACGACTTTGAACCGTAACTATGATAGAGTTACAATATTATACTACGATGTTGATTTGACTGTGACTATTGATATTGAAAACGACTTTGAACCATGTTTGAATTACCAATACAAATTATCGTTACCAACTATGTTATTGGATCATTATTTTGATTGTGTTGTGTTATCGATTTTGATTTACGAATGTGATTGAACTGAGATTATTGAAATGATTTTGATACTATTCTCTGATCTGTTGTACTTGATATGATGTATTTTAATTCCATATAAGTATAGACATTTCAGACTGTACTACATAGTAGTTTTGAAACCCTTGGCATGTTATGGAAGTACTCATTGGGCTTGTTGAAGCTCACCCCATCCTCTTAACATTTTTCAGGTAAGGACTAGACAAACTTGCTTTCAGGTGATGCAAGATGAGTGCTTAAGTGACGAAGTGAGTTCTTTTGATGAGTCCTTGACTGAGGATAGATTAGATTTTTGGGAACTTATGTATTAAGTTTTGTAATATTATGCTACCCTTTGACTTAGAAACTATGATCTTTGATGATGGTATTTGAATTGACCAATTAAGTGATGTAGCTTATTTTGTGGATGATAAGAAAAAGAAAAGAAAAAAAAAAATTATTCCGCTGCGTAAATGATATTTAGAAAAGTATTGTGATTATTGAAATAGGCCTCGGTGGCCGATCACAAACCCCTAATCCGCATAAGCCGGGTTTCGGATCGTGACAAGATGGTTATAGTGTTTAATATCGACAGGACACTCATCGGATTCGAACGACGGAAATCAATCTCACGCCGCAAACCTTGGAGGTCGTTGTAATATTTTTTCAGAGAACCTCCCACTTGTCGCAGACGGGTTTACACGACGTCGGAGGTCGTAGACTTGTGAAGTATCACTGCCATCAAAATATGTAGTCGCAATGGAGTCCCAGACCTGCTTTGCCGTGGGAAACTGAATAAAGTTCCCAATCAATGAAGGGTCCATGGAATTGATCAAACAGCCCTTGACAATGGCGTTTTTTGTGCGCCATTTTTGGAAGGACGCAGACGTTGAAGGAGGCTCGGGAAATTCTCCATTTATATATCCCAACTTGTCTTTGTCGGAGATGTACATCTCGACAACTTGGGACCAGAGAGCATAGTTGGTGCCGTCCAACTTGATGCTGATCGGTGCAGCGGAATTCTCGGTTGTCTGGGTCGGGGTCTGAGCTTTGGTAAAAGCTTCTGTCATTCGAGTAGTTAATTCTGTGAGGATGGTGTTGGTTTGGAGTCCACCAGAATTGTCGAGGTCACCGGTGTCCTCCATTGATGTCGATGGGAAAGGGGGAGTTGATCAAACGTCAGGGATAATAGAGAGCCACAGATCGATTAGTTCTGATACCATGACAAACTTTGGAAAAAATTGTATGTATCTTCATCGTGATTTTTATAGGGATGGAAATACACATATATAGAAGATAATTGAGACCTATTTTTGGATATACAAATGTTACGGCTAGAATAAGGGGTGACCCTTGAAAGAGGGGATTTACATTGAAGCTGCATCCCTATAATCTCTCTAATTGATTCCAAGGACAACTCATGCCAACAGGGTATACTCGCCCCCCTCCTCCTTATGGCTCTTTGCAGCAGCCACCTCCTTTCCACGTGCCAACTGCAGGTAGTCCTCCCTGCCCACCTCCACAGCACCACCAACAGCCAGTGGCAAGCCACGAGTATGGCCAATCTGCTTATCCTAGGTGGCGGGGCCCGTATTATAATGCACATGCTCAGCAACCTGGATTTGTTCCTCGGCCTCCTTACACTTCTCCATCTCCATATCCTCCTCCTCACCGAAGTGGCTACTATAAACAGTAACAGTCTATCCATTTTTTTCTTTGCCATATAGTTTTGACCGTTCATGTTATTGTTGTTACTTATTTTTCCAGTAGAACGAATTGGATATCGTTAGATCTCTTCATTTAGACCTAGAGTGTCCACCGATTCGCAAAATATGTCGTACGAGAATTGCATTGCTCATGTTCAACTAAACTTGTATGTATAGCGTGTTGGTTTTTCAATATTGTAAAGACATTTCTTTCATGTGCATATGAAACAGATTGCACTCTGTATCCTCTATACCGAATCCGAAGCCATTTTGCACCTAAACATTATACAAAGCTTTAAGCTGAGAGAAAAATGCATCATCATGGGTTTCCAAAGGCATCTGTAAAGATTTCAGCTGGCTTTCTTAGCTTTAGTTCTTGGTCTGTTTTCTTAGCCACGGGGTAGAAAGGGCATCAGCGGCATCTATTTTTTAAGCAGGTGAAAGGAAAATATGTTATTGACATGTAAAAATTTGTAAAATTGACTTTTATGGCTATTCAAGTTCAATTTGGTAAATTTAGCATGGTTATCAAACAATTAATCCGGTGCTCGTTTGGGTTTATGTATTTGAACGAGGCTCTTTTCTTATATGACATCTAAATGCGAAACCTATCATCTTCATTGAAGCCACTAGAGGAAATTGGTGGGTGAGTTTGGATCTAGAAATTTTAAGAAAGTTCTTATGAATATATAAAAAAAAAATTGGAAGGATCAAGTCCTATTTTGTTAAAATATTTTAACAACATTAGTGATAAAAAGTTACAATATCAAAATTTTTGGAGGATCATGGCCTCACTGTCGGTGGTTGGATTGAAGGACGTGTTGTAAATATGGACGTTCCGAGTTTAATCCATCACACTTTTGGTTTATGGGATTTTCGGGCTATCTCATTAGTAGGGAGTGAATTAGTCTATACCACTTCCATTAAAAAATACTATTGGGTAATTCGATACAGATTTTGGGTACTGCGCTCACTGTGTGAGTATGCTCAAAAAGTTGGTGCTTGAATTTTCTGCTGGGTGGAAATTGCTAGGGCATAGGCACATGAATGAAGTAAATTCCTTTCATTTTATGCATCCTACATGTTCTCTCTCGAAGAAGCAATGCTGTTTCAATATCTTAATATAATTTGTGGTGATTCTTCTTCTTATTCTTCTATGATGGTAACATGCCAATGTATATTTTGTGCTGATATTAATGAAATGAAAACAAAACCACAGAGTTTAGTGATGGATTTTCAAATGAAACCCCAAGTTTACTTGGATATTTTGAAGGTCCTTTTACAATATTTTTGCAGGCGGGTTTTACTTTTGCACTAACTGCAACATGGATTTGGGTATTATTTCCATTGGCAACTTCCATACATCATGAAAGTGAGTTTTTTTTTTTGCATGATATACTTGATTAAATTATCCTTTAATTAACTTTTATAAACACTCATTGTATATTCGCCATTATCACTAGCTAGGGAAGGGCAAATATGGTGGTGGACAATATCTACATATATTCACAAGATCCAGAATATTATTACCAAGAAGAAGCAGTGTCCAATATATGAAGAGGAGGGAAGCCTAACAACAAAGCAAATTGAGCAAGAAGAAACAAAAGCAAAAAAGATTAAAAATAAATAAAAAACAGTTTTGTATCTCAAATAATTGAAAAAGATAAAAAATTTGAAAGTTTAATCAAGTTATTTATAAAAATAATATATTTACAATTCCACACATGCTCATGTGATTCGCTTTTCTTGGACATCTTTTATATATTTTTTACTATTACTTAACAAAAAAATATTGTACATAATATTAACAGCACTTTAACAAAAATTTACTTCTTACTAAATCGTTACACAAGAGAATGTCCTAAAAAGTGCCAAATTTTACTTATGCTTTTTCTATCAACTTTGAAATTGAAAAAATCAGCATCCAAATAGTTTAATAAATCAAAAGATATACTTCTAAGGTAAAATAATCCTAAATTTGTAATTCATATTAAGTACCTATGCTTTATGGTGTCTATAATAATTTTAACAACAATTAATGTATTGAATCGAATAGAATAACCTAAATCTACAATATTTAATATATTTGAAGATGAAAATAATTGTTATAGGTCAAGTTTTCTCTCAAACTTTCTTGTAAATCAATGTCTTGGCTGAAACAACTCCCACGTTATATAAAAAAAAAAAAAACAGAAGAAAGAAAGAATGGATGATCACGATCATTTCTGCATGAAACAAATATTGTTAATTATGCATGAAGTAAAAAGAGTACCTGATAGGAGGAATAGCTGGCATAGCAATAGGGGTCTTCACTAAGTGTTGTGTTGAGCTCCTTTTTCATTTTGCTAAACCGTCATAGCTTGTAAAATCTGGGTGATATTTCTATATATAGTAACTTTCAATCTGTAAAAAATTAGTATAAACTTGGTCAATTGATTTATTATACACACACCCACAACCAACAACCTGTAATTTTCACGGGATGGAGCCTTTCATCATCCAATGAGACAAGATACACATGGGAGAATACAGAGAAACGACCTATTAGTGAATTCACTTTTTTATTTTTTTTCCTAGCATTTTATGCTATTTTTTTTTGTCTCATATTGAGCAGACGTGGAAGCATATCCCTTAATAAGCAAATATATGGATACAGGGTATAAATATGACATGATAATATGGACACACAAACACATCATTTTTAAAAAAAAGTAAGATATGAATACATTGAATATATATAAAATTTTAATATTTTTTTATATGATCATGTAATAAAAACTTAACATTATTTCAATTAAAATTAACATAAAAATACATAAATTATAAAAATATTATTAAGATATTAACATAACAAAATCATTAAATAAAAAACTTAAGAACTTTTTCATTTAATCAACATCCATTATTCAAGACTAACAATTACATATATATATATATATATATATATATATATATATAACCAAAAAAAGAATTAAGGAGAATAGAAGAAAATGAGGAAAAAACAAAAGAAGGAAAAAAGGAAAAAGTATCCATAATGTGTCCGGAATTTAATAAAAAAAAATAGATACTGTTTTTTTTTTGCGTGTTCAACACGTGATTAGAAAGTGTTTGAAAGAGTCGGTGTTTGATATGAACACGAGTCAAAATAGAGTTTTTGTACTTTATAACATATCTGAATCGGATTCGCCCTTGAGAAGGACAACAAATAATTAAGGACTCAATTCCAATTTATGATATTTGAATATTGCAAGTGGTGTTTAATGTGGTACAAATACTTTTACATGGGTGGGTTTCATGGTGGGTCCATAAGTGATGGAACTCACACGTGTAACAAGGTATTATCTAAAATGGTACAAATAAGTGATGTCCCCAACA
This sequence comes from Nyssa sinensis, assembly GCA_008638375.1. NCBI lineage: Eukaryota > Viridiplantae > Streptophyta > Magnoliopsida > Cornales > Nyssaceae > Nyssa > Nyssa sinensis. The sequence goes on from CM018042.1 coordinate 22,992,386, forward strand.
TTATTGATGTTCTTGTGTCCATCAAGTTTCCCAATAATGTTTTGTCACATAGACATTAGTTGATTTAATTCCATTTAAAGTATTGAAAATTAATTTTTGAGTAATGCTATAAATTTTTAATTATATTCCTAATGTGATATGTGTGTCACTATATAGTGTTCTTGAAAATCACATCACACAATAACAAAACACATTGGAAATACAATTAGAAAAATAAATTAGGAATCTCAAACATTTTTCTTAATTTTTAACCACTTAGGTCTTCATAGTAAAAGGTCATTGAAAATTGATTGGATTGGATTGAATGACATATAATGAAGTTAGATTTGACAACTAAGTAAACCAATAACATTTTGTTAGGATGGTAGTCCTCCCAAAGTTTTGAAAATTATGACCTTTAGTTTTGATAGTTTTTTTTAAAGAATTAGGATACTCCAATTTTTTTCTGTATTCTTGTTAAAAATTTCCTTAAATTTTAGTTTTTATGTTCCCTAACTTCCTATCCTAGGTCCGCCACTGAATTGGTGGTCATCAAGTATCTTTTTGTTTTTAAAATTTTTTTTCTTAGAGAAACATTTGAATTAATTTCATGGTTCAAACAAATTCTACCTACAAAAAAAAAAAGAAAAAAAATGTAAATGTAGAGACCTGAAAAATGAAGATAAATTTTTCGTTTTGCCAGTAGGACACTATTCATGCACTATTTGTCGGTAGGACATTACACATGCACATTTAGACATAAGTCATGATTAGGAGAATATTTTGAGTATTTTATAGAAGGAAAATATGCTTAGAATATTCAAATACACATCTTGTAAAAATTTGAGTCTGTTCGGAGATAGTTTTAAAAATGGACCATAAAGGGCATCCCGGGTAGCCTGGGTAGATCCGGCCAAACCCGGCCACAGGTGAAAATAAAATTTTTTGAAAAATATCATTTAAAATAATTTTAAGAACTTTGGATAAAACAAAATATCAAATTGAGGCATTTCGGGACAGGTTGTAGTATAACGGGGTCCCGAACTCATTAAGGGCAAAATAGTCATTTTGCCCCTTTAGCCCTTTACTATAAATAAGACCCTTAGTGATATAATTTCATTCTTTGGTATGAGAATAAAGCAGCTGCACATTCATGGAGAAAAGGTAGAAAGAAGCCTAGGGTTTTTCAACTTTCAAGCTTCCAAAAACACATCTTTAGTCTTGGATTTTCACAAGACTTCCTTCTAGGAAGTTATTCCCCACGTCAAGGGTTACATTCTCACCGATTAGTTTGGCTGCACAGCGAACACAACTCCCTAAGGTTGAGGAAAACCCATCTAAGTATGATATTTTGCTAAATAAGGAATAGGGTTAAATTTATGAGTGTTTTATAAGTTGATTGAATGATTTATATATTTATTTGCTGTTAGAAAATCACTTAGGATATAGTTGTTTTGAAAACCTAGAGTTGGTTGTTTATGTTCTTGTGTGTTCTTTGTATTCTTTGAGAATTTGGTAAAGTGATAAACATGAATCATGACTTTATGTATAATTTATTGTATTCTAACTTATGTTCATATAGACAAAATCTTGTAGTTGGAAAGTTATGATTTATTCAAGGTGTTGGTACTTTATGTATTTTGTAATCTTTGAGAATTTGGTAAGGTTATGAAATGTAATATGTTTAATATGTGAAATTGATTGGATTACATGCTAGATTCATATAGAGAAAGTTTTATAGTTCAAAGGTTATCATTGCTTTAAGTATAACGTGCTATTTAAAGCATGCTCCATGTGTTTGATGAAATGTTCTATTGAAATTGCATAGAAAAATCAAGGCATATTGGTATATGGTGATTCTTTGCAAAAATAGTGTGGGTTGAGCACTTGGTGCTATGCATTATGTGGGTGTAGATCCTATGGTGAAAAACTCAAAATTGGCCATTACATTGGTGCCTGCTTATCCAACGGGAGCAATCCGTGAACACAGGCATTGGTACTCGCTGACCAACGGGACCGATCAGTGAAACGAGATATGGGTGTGGCATAGAGTTTGCATGGGTGTGTCACAAATATTGCTAATGCATTGTATTGATGAATTGGAAGGCATGTATATTATTATTGTACACTTGCACATGTCATGCCTTAATCTTGTTCCTTGTATTAGCATTATGTCATACTAGCAGTTGAGCTGACTCCTCGTGAGATATCATATTGCAGATGAGGCTTCTGGTACTTGAGATGTAATGACTTGGAAATTTTTTTTTTTTTTTTTGGAATGAATGAAATTTTTTTTTTTTTAATTAATACATGTATAAGAATTGTGAAGTGTGTGTATCATACATGTGTATTTTATATATTACATGTATGTGTGTAAAATTGTATGTGTGTATATATATATAAATCTGATTGTGTGTGCACGTGAGTGTATGTATGTATATATATATATATATATATATATATAAACAGTGTGTGACAGCTTGGTATGCCGTGTGTGTGTGGGTGTTCGGCTGAGTGGGTTTGAGTGATATGATATATATGTATATATATTACACAAGTCAACTAGCATTTAATGCTCTCTAAATTGGATATGAAAGAAATCAGAAATGGCAGAGAGTTGGTCAGCCAAAGGGGGCTGTAGCAGCTGGGCTATGAAGGGATAGGTAAAGAGTAGAGAGGGAAATAAGATAGAGAGAGAGAGAGAGAGAGAGAGAGAGAAAGAAAGAAAGAGAGAGACAGAGAAGAGTGTGATATATGCATATGCATGTGGGTTCGTTGGATAAGTAAAAAGATAAGAAAGGAAACAGAAAGTAAAGCCAGAAAAAGGGGAGGAAGGAAGTGAAGAACCAAAGGGTGGAGATCAAAGAGAGAGAAGGGAAAATCAGCAAAACGGGGTAAGCCATATAAGCTTCTGTTCTGATTTTTTTTTTAGAGCTTAATAATTTATTTAAATAACAATGCCTTGTAGAGTATAAAGTATGAAAAATTTTGCAAAAAAAATCAACCAAAATGGTTGAGAAATGAGAGAGAATTTTGGAGTTACAGGTTAGGAAAATTTTTGGGTTCATTGATATTTCATGCATGAAACCTAACCTGAATGGCCTAGATCTAACTCTCGTAGCTGTAGGAAATTTTTAGAAAAGAAAACGGATTAAAACAATGGAGAAAATGCATGAAAATTTAAAAGAAACCAGTCGCCGGAATCTGGGTATTACATCACCGAAAAAATATAGATACAGGCCAGGAAACCGAATCAATAGAGGTTAAAAACTGTCCTAGGTAACTTGCTAAGATCCTAGGGTTCGTTTGGTGTGAAAGCATGCAAAACCTGACGTGGAAAACGGAAGGAAAATAATATGATGTATTTTTAAAAAATATATCATTGGAGCAGAAATAAAAAAAAAATATAATATTTTAACATTACAATAATATCAAAATATAATTTTAACGTGAAGAAAATGATATTTTACATTAAAGATGTTCCAACTTTTGGTTTGCAAAATATATTACATTTAGTTCAAGTGGAAGTAGTTTCTATTGCTATACTTAGCGGGGAAATGTAAGTGATATGATGAATGATTTATATTTTCCCACAAGTGGAGAATTATAATCACTTTCTCTTGACAAATGATATTTGGTTGTATCAATTGTGCCAAAACCCATACAATCACAAACTAGTAAGCTTTTTGCATATATCAATGCCAATGGGTGGGGGCTATGATTAGCAGGTTTCATGCCTTCACATCCTTAACAAAGTCACAGATTGAATAATTATTCATAGAATACTAAAAGGGATTAGGTGGAATGAGGCGCAAATCTGTCTCTAGGATCAGTAATTAGGTTAACAATTTTTTTTTCTTCTTTCAAAGTAGAGTAAGAGATTTTGGACAAAATAATTTCATGTCAGCACATCTCAATTGACCTATGCTTCAAGCTATGAATTATTACTTTATTAGTCTCATCTTATCCCATAACAATAAATTATAAACATTGCTGGTTTAGGGCCCCCATTGCATGCCCCCTCCTTTGAGATTTTGTGTACGTGTGTGTATACACACACACACACACACAAACATAGATATGTATGAGCAAATGGTCCAATTCATCTAATTATCATGAATTTTTTAGAGGGTCATGTTTATTATATAGAAGAGATCATTGTCATCTCTCTATTATTATTATTATTATTATTATTATTATTATTATTATTATTATTATTATTATTATTTGAGATTAATGAAGAACAAGCTGCCACACTACCCTCTAAGCATGACATGTTTATTGTTTTAAATGAAAAAAAGGCCAAACTTAATTGTGATATTTTTTGGTGGGTTTGATATATCATGTGATAATGTGTCCTTCTAATAATAATATCATATGTACTATATTTTACTAAAAGAGATAGGTCATATCACACTTGACAATATATCAACAAAAAAACACATTACCAAACCACACTGTACCAGTTCCATTCAAAAATTTCCCAAACTTAATCTAGCAAATTTGCATATGTCTGCTTAGGAGGTTTTAAGCTTTAATAAGATTACACATCTATACTCATATCATTTTCCTAACACGTAATACACAAATATAAAACATAGAAAAAGATTCTCCTACAATTGTGCATTCACACCATAGTTATCATAAAACTCCAATATTCTAATGATTTTCATATTAATATGGATGTTCTAAAATGAGGAATATTTATGTTCCAAAATATTAAAATTTTGTGATTTCAGAAAGTTCTTCTTCATCTTTTTTCTTTTACAAAAACCATTAAAAATGACCAATACAAATCAATAAATTCAATACTTTTATATGTTTCATTCTTATATAATAAATTTTCATAAATATATACAATTTTTTTTTTTTTGTACTTTAACGACATTAACTTTATGACTCATCTATCTATGGAAAGAATATTCTTACTGTTAGAATATTCTAAATTACTCATACCACTTGTCCCACATCGAATATACTCCCACATTGTATTCTCATATTGTACCTATAAATAGACCTCATATTGTACAGTTTTAAATACACAGAAATAAATATAAATTTCTTTTTCTTCTTTATTTCTTCATGGTATCAGAGCCACAAACTTGTGGCCTGTAGTCTTATTTTTTCAGCCGTTCTTTCGGCAAATTTTTGGTGCTCTTCCTTGTGAAGGTGTCTTACCTCACGAGCTGCCACGCACCGCCATTCCTCTTTGTCTTCCTCAATTTTACACTGTTCCGGTCACCATCTCACAAAGGTGCCACCACCATTGGACAGTCCATTCAGAGAGGAGTCCAACGCCGCCAAGATCGCCCCCATTGGAGCTGCCACGCGCCCTCACGCGCCTCCCGAAGTTCTGCCGCGTCGCCCATGCGCTGTCCACGCGCCCCAGCGCCAGCCTTATCCTTGTGCTGCCACGTCAGCCCTAGCCACGTCACTGCCACGTCAGTCCTAGTCACGTCACTGCCACGTCAACCCTAGATCCACTTCAGATTCCGTCGCCACATCAGCATTGACTTTGACTGTTGACTTGTTTAAATATGTTCTTCGCATTTTACGGTATGTCAAGGGAACTCTGTTTCATGGCATTCACTTTTCCTCTCGCTCATCTCTTGAGCTCCGTTCCTATTCTGATGCTGATTGGGCTGGTGATCCTACCGACCGTCACTCCACCACGGGCTACTGTTTCTTACTCGGCACTTCTCTCATTTCTTGGCGTAGTAAGAAGCAGACTGTTGTTGCCCGCTCTAGTACTGAGGCTGAGTATCGTGCCCTTGCCGATACTATAGCTGAACTTTTGTGGTTACGATGGCTTTTGACCGACATGGGTGCTCCTCAGCTGACTAGTTCTCCTCTTTATTGTGATAATCGGAGCGCCATCCAGATTGCTCACAATGATGTCTTTCATGAGCGCACCAAACATATTGAAATTGATTGTCACTTTATTCGGCACCATCTTCAACAGGGCACCTTGGATCTTCGCTCTGTCTCGTCTGAAGATCAACTTGCCGATATTTTCACGAAGTCTCATCCTCCTGGTCGGCTCCGTGATCTTGTTTCCAAACTCCAGTTGACTTCGTCATCTCGAGTTTGAGGGGGAATGTTAGAATATTCTAGATTACTCATACTACTTGTCCCACATCGGATACACTCCCACATTGTATTATCATATTGTACCTATAAATAGACCTCATATTGTACAGTTTTAAATACACAGAAATAAATATAAATTCTTTTCTCTTCTTTATTTCTTCACTTACAATTACATATAGTTTCTCGTATTCTACTTATGTCATTTACATAACATTTACTCATTATCATATCACACTAAAAACTTGTACCTATTTTTTTTTTTTTGAATACAAAGAAGGGAGAAAAGCTTTTTATCATATCACATTAAAATCATGTACTTTTCCTTTTGAGTACAATGATAAGGGACAGTGTGTGTAAAGTCGGACTCAAATTTTGACTTATCTTATCATGTAAAGAGAGTGATTTTAATTATCTCATTTCAATTTATTCCTACCAAAAATATGTACTCTTTAACTATATAATATTGAATTATACATTTGTTACTTATAGTTGACCATCTTCAAATTAATATTCAATAAATTAATAATTTTTAATAATTAATAAATTTTTAAGGAACTAACTTGCTTTCATGGTGAGTAATTAATGATTCTATTACTTAATAATTAATATTTTTTCATAAAGTTTCTTTATAATATTAATTATTAGAGAGATAAAAATAGTTATATATGCACATATATATCTCATTTATACCATGTCTTAGTAATTATATTTATTAATTCTATATAACTAAAGTTGAAATTATAGTAAATAAAAAAAATTATAACATTAAGAAACATGACTTCTTTATTAGAAGTGGACATTAAGAGTTTTTTATGATATAAATTGAATATTATATGTATTTTTTTATAAAAAATTAAAATGTTATTGAAAAATTACATATAATTTTTTTTTTCTTATTGAAAATCATTTACACCTAAATAATATTTTTTATCAATCAAAATATGAAAATTTTTTATAATAATTAATAAATTTTTCATCTCTTATATTTATTAATTAAAAGAGAATTAACTGATTTTAGACCATCTGAAAGGAATTGTTGTGCCACTTGGGAGAGCACATGCTCCAAAGGGGACACATGAAATAGCAAAATTGTTACCTTTCTATGACACGACAACTCTGGCTTGTTCGAGTCTGCACAACAATTGATTTATTTTTAGGTTAAAATAATGTAATTGGATCCACTTTTAGCTGGTAATTAAGAGAACTTATTATATAATCCTGCACTTAGATTAAATTAATGTTCTCGATGAATCATAAATTTTTATGTTAATAAAAATTGTTTTACTAGCTTTTACAACTCAATATGTTATATATACAATAATTCATATTGGATGGGATCATTGGTACCCGATCATACAATAAATTCTTAATAAGTTGGATTCACTTTGAACAGTTGAGAAAATATTAAGCGTTTGAGAAGAAAATTTTTTTATTGCTTCCGGTACAGTGCACCCGAACCAATAAATATTTGTCACATATGAAAAATATGTAGATCATATACTGATGTATCATATATTTATTAACTCAAATATACTGTATTCAAAAACTAATAAATAACAACTAGTCTGAAATATCATGAAACTATGCCACTATTTAATAGTGAATAGACACATAAACTATGTTTCATTAAAATAAGTGAGACATGACACACAATATCCCATTATTAAAGGGTGGCTTAGTTACAATGATGCCTCCGGAGTACAAAATTATTTTTTAAATGATGTAAATTTAAAATGACTTATGATTTTTTTTGCCGTATATAATTTTTCAAATATGCCTTAAAATTTGATATTCATGTATCCAAACAATGGGAAAAATGTGAATGTACGCACATGTACACATATATACATTTCCCCCCTCTTTGTGTGCATACTTATTCATTTAATTTAATAATACTATATGTTTTAAATTTGAAAAATGTTATAACAATCTTTTTAAATAGATTTTTATCTCACATAAATTTATTGTAAAAGCCCTCACTTTCTTATATAATAAATAAGTATATTTAAAAAACTAATTACATATAAATTTATTTTTTAAATCAAACTTTACATCTTAAATAATGACATGATGATTTATTTGAATATTATTCTGTCAAAAATTTATTGTGATTTAATATTCAAAATTCAATGTATAAATATACATATAAACTATTGTATTTCTATTTTTATGAACAATGATATCATTAGTTGCGACGGATCAAAACTTGAGATTTGATTGAGATATATATTTCATGTGTTAATATCATATGCACGTTTAATTTATATGTGTTAATTAAATTATGGTTTGCTGTAATTTAATATACATTTTATCTTTATTTAATTTTCATTTAATTTACTGTAATATTTATCTTTATTTATTTAATATACATTTTACAATGATTTGTGTATGAGAATGTGAATGGTTGGACCAAAAAGAGCCATCCGGATCTATAAAACGTTTGATTCTTTGATATGAATGATGTAAATTTTCTTTACGGTCTCAAAACGTTTTTTTTTTCCACCACTTTATCTATAAAAGAAATAAAAAAACACTCAATTCCTATAATATATATATATATATATATATATTTTGTATCAATCTCAATATCTCACTACAATTTTCATGTTGTTCTAATAACTTTTTTTTTTTATATAAAAGAAAGAATGAAATTCAAAATTTAAATTGTAATGGTCACAAACAGTCATAAATTGGCATAATAGTTAAAAAAATATTAAAAATAAATTAATTTTTTAATTCAAAATCTATACAAACTGTTATAAATGACAACATATAATTGTTACCAGTTTCGATCCACGATGATCTCTTGAGAACTTTTTTACAAGATAAGGATTAAAACTCATCAAATTGGTTTTGAAAATGGTCACTTTGATGATTAAATAAGACAAAACTTGAAATGATGTTCAGTAATGTGAGAAAAAATTTACCGTGAGTTAATGCGTACCTTATGCCTTTCGAGGACATACCTATGCCTAATCGGATAGAAATTAGAAACAAAAAGATCAGATTTAGAATGCATCAATTAAAGAAAGTTTTCTTATCAAACTCTCCCATCAGAATTAGTGGACGATAACTTTGTTAACGTGATAGTCGTTTTTAAGAATGACTCAGGTCTTTAACAGAAAGCTCTTGGTTTGAGACTTCCGAACAATATCATCTTCATACGTGCATAAACAAGTGCTAGAATGACAAACCAAAACTCAATCATGATATATCAACGATCATTAAAATAACGATCATATTAAGTAAAAAACAAAATATATATATATATATAAATTATTACTTTTTAGAGTATGAAATCTTAAAAATAATAAAGAGTAATGATTTAATTATGTCCAAATACTTAGTATCCAAATGATATCCAACACTCGCATAAGATGATCAGATTATCATCATGACTCTCATTAACAAAATCACTTCATGTGAGTATTTAAATACCGCCGTGTGAATATTCAAAAATTATTCAATAATAAATTTATAAATAAAATAGCAAAGAATATATTTACTATTCACATTTATTGCCTCCCTTTGAAAATGGTTTTACATAAAGGGTGATCCCATCAACTGCATTATCAAACGACAGCTGCATGGGAATTTTTTTCTTGCAAAATATGAGTGTTTATAGAAAATAAAGTGTGTCATGCATATCAATATCACTCACTACTGATATTTACATGTATATAACTATACATATCTGTATATATATATATATATACACACACACATATAATTGTACTATGATCATTAATAATGTAATTCACCATCATGATCACAAACAACAATCAATAGTTTCACCATTGCTGTTATTATGAGTTCATTGGTTATGCTTGTTTTTTTTCTTTCTTTAAGGTAAATAAATAATGGCTGCTTTAGTAAATCGATGAGATCGGATTTTTGTAATTTTATTGATTTATGTAATATATGTATGAGTTATGCAGGCTATTTTGATAAATCACAAAAATTAAATTTTTACGACTTTATTAATTCGTGGGATACATGTATGAGTATGTATATTACACATATTAATAAAATCATAAAAATTCAACTTTCACAAATCACGTTAACAAAATTCAATAAATATTAATCAACTTTTTTTGAAGACAAAATGGTTCAGAAATTAAAAGTGAGATAGACCATGCCTCCATTCATACATTGAACGTGGTGAGCTATTATGTCATGAAGTTTCTGATTAGTGTGGGACCCTCTGTTTTTTCCATAAGACTTACTATATATAGAGAATGATTTATTGTCCGAGTATATAAATTAATAAATAAATGATACATAAAAAGATAATGCTATTAAAAATTTGTGCACGTAAGTCTTATGATAAAATGGAGTTTATTTATTTATTTTAAAACATATTATTTAATGTATTTAACATCATTTAACGACCATTCAGATGTATAATTGAGCAGTGAAAATGTTGAGAATAAAATTGAAACGTCTTGAGTTCGAAAATTATTTCTGCACTGATCGTTAGAAATTAGAGCTTACAGGATAAGTTTGATTGTCACAAAAATGAAAACTTAATCTGATACACGTAAACTAACTCAAAATACATCCTTCTCGATTTATCATAAAAAAAAAAATCAGCTAACAAATATGAGCACATGCTCTTAATGCCATTGACGAAAATTAAAATATGTGAATTACACTGCATATTTTATTTATATCTTATTTATTTATTAATTTAAATGCATTACATCAAAATTAATGAATAATTTTTCATCATAATGTCATTGTGTAGCATTTTATTAGATAGCCCAAGGCTATCAATTCTTGTAGAGTGATGACTAGACATTTGCCTATCATAATGTCATTGTGTCATTTTTTAAAACCAACATAAATTTTCAAGGTGATGGCAATAAAAATGACATTAAAATCACGAATTTTCAATTCATTTAATTATGCCAATTGATGATGGATCTTGACTTATTTATGTATTTAGTAGATGAAAATGAGTAATATTGAGCCCTCAATTCGTTATATTATTAAAAGGGGGTAGACTAAGGTTTGAATGGCATCCAAATCCTAGCACAAGGTAGCCAATGTCAGGATCACAAGGGGCCAAAGTTCATGACTCTGGACAACTAAATTAACTGCCTTTTCTTCAATTATACGAAACGGCAGTTGTGATTCATTAGGTTTCTAATAAAATTGTGACATGTGAGGAAAGTAATTAAAGAATCATGACCAACCGTTTTATGAGATTTCAAGTAAAGTATTCTTATTAGAATCGAGATTCAAACACGGGTGGTGGATGAATTGATTTAAAAGCTGTGGCTTAAATTTAGAGATCTCGAATTATATTCACCATCCTTATAGCTTATGGAATTTCTGAGCTATTTTACAAGTAGAGAGTGGATTAGTCCAATAAAATTTGGGACGTGTCATAAATTTGGAGGTCCTGAATTATATTTATCATGCTTACAGCTCATAAGATTTCTAAGCTATTTTACAAGTAGGGAGTGGATTAGTCCAAAAAAGTTGAGATACCACTTTTTTTGATAAAAACAAAAATTGAGATTCTATCCGAGTAATGCGAGTGCCTACTCTTGTTGTGTAATTAATCATCTATGCAACAGGAATTAGAGAGAAAGGAAAATCGATACGGAGAATTTACGTAGTTCGGCAATATACCTACGTCCACGAGTGCGGCTATCTTTTATACTAATTAGAAAATAGGGTTACAATGTATTATACTGCATCTCAGATACATTGAAATTCTCTAATATGCACTTACTGTATTGTTGGAGGCAAGCCCCCCCCACCCCCAACCTATTATTCGTTCTTGACAACACAACTAGGGTTAAGCTACATGAGTATTATGTGTTTCGCTACTCTCCGCACATAATACCTATATACCTAGTTTAGGTGTTATAATAATATAAGCCATATCACTAACAATTCCCCATTTAATTGTGAATTTGCAAAGAGAAATTAATACTTTTTTCCTTTAAATCACCTAACAAAATTATGAATGTGTTTGGGTCTCTGAATCAAAATACAATTTTATTGGATCTTTAACCAACAACGAGCTTTATAAGCATAGTAACAAGGTCAATTATTATTATTTTTAAAAAATAAGTTTAATTTTAAATTATTGACCAAATAGGGGGGAAAAGGATACCTTCAGTGTGATATGGAATTGGGAAAAACTGCAGATAGCAAAATGCTGCAACAATGAGCCCTACAAAAATAAATCATATAAAATTTTATTAATATTAAACAATGAAGTGAAAGTTTGATTCAATTTCCTCAGTAACTAAATGACAAGCTGCCAAAGAACAAACCTAGGAGACCTCCAGCAAAAACATCTTGCCAGTGGTGCCTATAGTCGTCCACCCGAGAAATGGCAACAAGAGACGCAGCAAGAAGAGGAAGAAAGAAAATGCATAGTTTTGGCACATGCCCTCTGCGATCAAATGCTTTGATTTTCCCCGATTAGTACAAAGATAGAAAACCCAGACCTGCAGAGGACCCTGCAAAGCAATACTGAATTTTATCAAACGACTGGGTCCATGAGCTGCTGGTTTGTTGAGCTGAAAAGATTAAAAACACATTTATATTTGTGTTTTGTTCTAATATAAATCAACTAAGATTCTAACTCAATGGTTCAAGAAAGTTTTATGGATACACATATAGGCTCATATTACATGCATGACAACATTTAAATCTACTGAAGGCATTTTTTTGGTAGCATAATCAAGGTATTAAGCCTGCTTTTGAGAGCAAAAAATTACTTTCATTTTGTTATTCCAAAAATATTTAATTAGAAAAAAACTCAGGCACATTACAGAAAGAGCTGCTTCCATGAAGTATGACCACTTGGGAAACTCTTATGTCCTTCCGCTATAATGCTTTCTATACCATGGCAGTGTACATCACCCCGCTGATCATATTCCTGGAAAGAAAAAAAAAATGAATAAGATTAGATTGCCATAAAATTGCAGTGACAAATCTTGGGTTTGACTTTGACCTACCAACCACATTCCAAAAACTTCAAAAGAGATTGAAAATCTAACAACAAAAATTAAGGATTTCTAAATTTTTGGGAGCAATTTTGGTTTATTTGTACAAGATTACTTGTAGTAACTCCCACGTCTTGTACAATATTCACCAAAATTAGGGCATCGAACATGAATTACAGTATATGATGAAACCAGTTTCTTTTGTAATGCATAAGGAGATCAGTTTGTGCTCTTTTCTGAATCTCCAAGACATTATTAAGTTATTAACCAACATAAGCTATTAAGAAGAAAATAGCATTAAAAGTATAAGATATAATGCAGCACAGTACATAAATATTTGGAATACAGTGTAACATACATCTATTCCATCAGGAAAGCAACGCTGAAAGAAGTCAGGACGAGGCCGACCAACTGCAATTTTTATTGCATCCGTGAGAACCCCAGTTATCAGTACAGTGAACAAAAGGCCCGCACTTTTTATGCACAAGTCACTGATTATTCTAGGCACTTCCTTAGCCGGGAACAAATTTCCCTACTGAAGTTTAAAAAAAAGAAGCAACTATGGGTACCTAGTATGCTGTGGTGCAGATCATAGACATCCCTTCTGCGAAGATAGCAGAGAATAAAAATGGTGATTGGCAAAAAAACTGCATACATCTGAGGATCAAGGAAAAATGTCTCATCAATTCTACTTCTAACAACAAATCAACATGGCTGCAATAAGTGACAACTACACAGGCATAGTGCAACATGTAACGAAACGATTTCATTTAGTAATCCGTAGCACTAATGGCAGAAATTTGCTTTTATATGGGCTCATACTAAGCCCCCCTGGCCCCAAAAATAAAAAAATAAATAAAATAAAACAAAAAAGAACTTCATTACTTAAAACAAGGGATCATCACTAATACGTGACTTCGAAAATGCAAATTTTGTTAAAATCCCAATAATCATGTCTTTAATGAAGCAAATCCATTTTCATCTCCATCAAAATCAGAATAGACTTGTTCCAATTGCAATGCAAAATCAAGTAAAGTGATTGTCAATTGATGTGGAATTCCAATACCCCAAATAAGTATGTATGTACACAAATTTGTATACGTGCATCATGTGTATAATATACTGACAGAAAAAGAGAAACTCACAGGAACAACCAATATAGGCACTGTGTCTTTTTTCTTATGTGGATATTTTAGGTCCGTCATCATATCCTTCCCAACAAAGCGATAAAATGGGTGTCTAGTATTTAGGATGATCTCTATGACCACAAGAAGAAGCAAAATAAGCCAGTCTGGCGTGTGATTCCTTGCAACTGTAGTTCCATGAGACTTAATGGTGTGTGCACCAAGCTCAACCTCCTTCATTCTACCCTGTTAAGAATTTTAGGGGAAAAAAACCACTGCATCAAATTAGCCAATAAAGTTGTCAATCAAACAATGAATTCCACCGAAAACTACTAGAAACAGAAATGACAATGTGATGGGAACAAAAACAACAAATTCTTTCCATCTTTCAATTCTGTAGTAGTTTTCACAAGGATGTGATTTCTTTTGGATGGTTATAACTAATGCCAGAGAGTTGGCTCTGTTTGTTGCAATATTGGACATTGTTATTGAGAGAAAAATCAGATTTCAAATGATTACATCACAAAACAAGTTTATACATACTGAGTGGACAAGATGGCAACTTAAACTGTTTTCACTTGAATTTTTGTGAAGTTTTATCCTGTAAGTATATATAGCAAATTGAAGATACTATTCTATAATGCTTCTTTTCTTTCCTTTTTCTTTTTTCCCAATTTTCCAGGAAAAGATTTCCATTATGACAAATGGTGAAACGCTATAATAGTTTTTCAAGCATATCACAGCAGTAGAATAGCACCCTAAATTTCATTCTAAAATAGCCATTGCATCCAGAATCCTACTCCAAAAACTTTATGCCTGTGATTCAAATCCGACCTTTCTACTCGTACCAAAATAAAATCGTTTCACACCAGTCCCAGAAACATAATAAGCTTTCCCTTATAAACATATAATTAATTAAATTGAAACCATTACTCCCATCATATATATTGAAAATTTGAGGCCCAACCCATTTAGCTCCTTAAAACTCAGGTGTTAAGGAGAGGTAGAGAGGGCCCTTATATATTGTGCAGGTGGGCTGTGCATAGGCGATGTGGGATCGTAGCTGAGGACAATCCAACACACCCCCTTGATCTCAGCGACATGCAAGACTGGTTGCGGCAACGTCCAACAGAACTGGCTGTTGGGATAGGCTGAGGTAGAAGCCCAACCTGGCTCTGGCTCTGATACCATATTGAAATTTTGAGGCCCAACCCATTCAGCTCCTTAAAACCCAGGTGTTAAGGAGAGGTAGAGAGGGTCCTTATATATTGTGCAGGTGGGCTGTGCATGGGCGTATTGAAAATTTGAGGCCCAACCCATTCAGCTCCTTAAAACCCAGGTGTTAAGGAGAGGTAGAGAGGGCCCTTATATATTGTGCAGGTGGGCTGTGCATGGGCGATGTGGGATCGTAGCTGAGGACAATCCAACACACCCTATAGAGATTCAAAAAAATGAGGGAAAATTTTTCATTTTTGCCGGTAGGACATTTTTGCATGCACGGTTTTGTCGGTGAAGCACGGTTTTGTTAGTAAAGCATCTATATGCATTATTTCACCATTTGACATGTTTAAAGGTATATTTGGAGTGTGTCATAGAAGAGAAATATGCTTAGAATATTGTGAGGTAGCTACTGTTCAAATTTTTAGCTAAAACGGAAACCGTTTCAAAATTTGGACAAAAAGGGCGTTCGGGTGGCCCTAATGGAACAGGCCTAAAACGACCTCAAATGAAAATATTTTCTTCTAAGAGTTTTCATTTAAAATAATTTTATGAACATTGGTTAAAACAAAATTTTGAATTGAAGCGTTTGGGAATGGGTTGTAGAGTAACGAGGTTTCGGGCTCATTAAGGGCAAAATGGTCATTTTCCCTTAGCCCCTTTGTCCACCACTATAAATACAGCCCCCTTAGACCATTTTTATCATAAATTGGGTCTGCAATTACAGAATTCACGTTCTTATAGAGAGAGAGTGAGAAAAGCCCTAGAAATTCAAGAATTCAAGCTGCCGAAACACATATTTCGAGCGGGATTTTGGCCGAACTTTCTTCTGGAAAGTTGTTCGTCTCCACGATTAATATATCCTCACTGAACAGTTTGGCTATCCAGAAAATACAGCCTCCGCAGTTTGTGAAAAACTGATTTAGGTATGATGTGGTACTAAGCTAGCAATAGGTTTAAGTTTTCTTGTATTTTTTCTTGTTGATGGATTGTTTAGGATGTATATTTGAGGTTAGGAAATCACCTAGAAGGTAGTTCCTTTGAAAAGCCTAGAGTTGATAGTTTAGGGATATATGTGTTCTTGATGTTGTTGGATGCTTTGTTGCCTTGATTTGGGTGTGTTCCATTGGTAGGAATGTATTGTTACATTTTTTGAACCTATATGCATGTTGACACACCTTGTGGTTTGGGCCATGTGATGAATTGGTGCCTTAGTGCTTTATGGAATTTTTATGTTCTTTGTGAATCATTGGGATTATGAGATTGTGGTTTAAGTATGTGTTGATGTGTTTAGTCATGATAATATATATATGATGAGTATGGTGTTTTGTTAAGGTTAGAAATGAAGTTAAGTTAAGAATGTTCTGTGAATGACTAGAATGACTTATGTGTTATGTGGAATATGCTTACTTGATGAATTAGAATTGATTGTTCACATGCTTACATGTTACTTGTACTTTATAAATGTTTAGTGAAGGATGAATGTGAATCATGATATGCGTATATGTTGATCATATGAGATATGCCTACATGTGGAATCAGCTGGTGATTTATGTATTATTGTCTCGAGCATGCTATATTGTGGAAACCATGTTTCATTGAGATCGCATTGGCATATTGGCATATGATGAATCCTTTGAGAACATGGCGTGGGTAAGCACGTGGTGCTTTGCATTATGAGGGTGTAGATCCTGTGGTGAAAAACCCAAAATTGGCCATTGCATTGGTACTCCGTAGCCATCGGGGAGTACCCGTAAACGAGACATGGGTGTGGCATAGAGTTGTGCATGGGTGTGTCACGCATACCATTCATATATATTACTTGCGATGTTTTGAATATCATTTAGAAATAAATGTACACTTTGCACATGCCACGCCCTTAAACTTGTTCCTAGTCTTAGTATTATGTTATACCAGCTGTTGAGCTGACCCATTCGTGGGATATCATTTTTCAGATGAGGCCTCGGGCAATTGAGACTTGTTTAAGTCTTCAAGGATGGGAAGAAATAGATCATGTTGAAGATTTGGCCCTTAAGGCAGATCATGAATGTATGGGCATAAGCCCAATTTATTGTGTCTTGGACTTGAACAAATTGTAAACTTTGGGCCTTGGGCCATTTTAAATTGTATGGGTTGTAACCCAAAAGAATGCATGATATTTATGGTTTAAATGCATACTAAATGGATATATTGGAAATAGTGGATGTATGCTTAGTTTGATGGATTTGCGGCCACCGAGTGAGGGTGGATTGGTAATGAAATTATACTTTTGATCTTGTGAAAATTAGGTGGAAAACACTTAGAAAAACAAAGGAGGCTATGTCCAATTTTTTTTTAAAAAAATAAAGCACTAGAAAAGTGTGTAAAACACCCTTGAAATGAGTGACAAAAATGCTTAAAATGGGGGCTTAGAAACTAGGGACAAGTAGGTTGAAACTGGGTGGGAAAAAGGGCTTGAAAGACTTAGTGAAAAATTTGGGAGTTAAAATAGCTTGAAAAATTAGAAGGAATGTCAAACGGCATACTATATGCCTAAATTTTGATTCTACAAAATCATTTCGGCAGATCAGCCCACTTTGTGGGGCTATAACTTTTTGGTCCTTTTGAATTAATTAAAGTGCCTTACATTTCTAGATAGGTCTATCTCTTAGCTTTCTTTTTATATATCACGGACGTTGAAAGCTTTTAAAATAAGAAAGTTATATTGATTTTGCTTCAAGTGTGCAAAATCTGACCTATGGGTAGTGTTTTCACTATAACTTGGGTTCTACGTGGACTTTTTGAGTGATTCAAAATGGTATAGAAACTAGACTCAATAAGGAAGATTTTGGCATAGATTTCATTATGTTTGGATATGTATATTGAGAGAAAAATCGATTTGAATCAGGGGGTTCGGAGCAGCATTTTCTGAAGTGGAATTTTGCTCCAGGTGAACAGTAACCTTCAAGGTTACTGTTCACTTTTAGCTACTGGTTTCTCACGTTACTGTTCATCCGAAATTAATTTTTTTTTTTTCTTTTTTTGATTGTTTCAAACTTTCCGATTTTCGTATAAATTCATTTTAAATCTGAATTGAGTAATTCAAAAGTCAAAACTGATTGCCTCAACGAGTACTATTGTTTAATAATATTTATACTTTAAGACTCCAAATGTGTTTGGGTGAAATTGGGACCGTTTTGGGAATCATTTTCAAATGTGACTTAAACCATTTTAAATATTAATTGGGCTAGATGCTTGAGCAACATTAGGGGACCTTTTTGAGTTAAGTTAAATGACAAGTGTAGACTTTAAATCTTGCGGGAAAACTGAGGAATGAAGAGGGATATTTCAATCAAACTTATTTATTTATTTATTTTAGTTTTCGTTCCCTCGCACCCCGAGTTGGCAAAAATTTGGGGCGTGACACACCCCCTTGATCTCAGCGACATGCAAGACTGGTTGCGGCAACGTCCAACAGAACTAGCTGTTGGGATAGGCTGAGGTAGAAGCCCAACCTGGCTCTGATACCATATTGAAAATTTGAGGCCCAACCCATTCAGCTCCTTAAAACCCAAGTGTTAAGGAGAGGTAGAGAGGGCCCTTATATATTGTGCAGGTAGGCTGTGCATGGGCGATGTGGGATTGTAGCTGAGGACAATCCAACAATTTATAAGGGCCCTCGCTACCTCTACTTAACACCTGGGTTTTAAGGAGCTGAATGGGTTGGGCCTCAAAATTTCAATATGGTATCAGAGCCAGAGCTAGGTTGGGCTTCTACCTCAGCCTATCCCAACAGCCAGTTCTGTTGGACGTTGCCGCAACCAGTCTTGCATGCCGCTAAGATCAATGGGGTGTGTTGGATTGTCCTCAGCTACGATCCCACATCGCCTATGCACAACCCACTTGCACAATATATAAGGGCCCTCTCTACCTCTCCTTAACACTTGGGTTTTAAGGAGCTGAATGGATTGGGCCTCAAAATTTGAATATGGTATCAGAGCCAGGTTGGGCTTCTACCTCAGCCTATCCCAACAGCCAGTTCTGTTGGACGTTGCCGCAACCAGTCTTGCATGCCGCTGAGATTAAGGGGGTGTGTTGGATTGTCCTCAACTACGATGCCACATCGCCCATGCACAGCCCACCTGCACAATATATAAGGGCCCTCTCTACCTCTCCTTAACACCTGGGTTTTAAGGAGCTGAATGGGTTGGGCCTCAAAATTTCAATAATATATATGAATATTGTTTGTATTTTGGTTATAAATTACTTGTTCTTAAGAAAAAGTAATATTAAGCACATTAATCTATGTCATCTTAACGTACTCATTTTGTTGACAACAGAAGTACTAGTCTATTGGGCTTTTTGGAATCGCATGGCAAACTCATTGTATTCCACTATTACACCATTAGGCATTAAAAACAGCTTGATAAAAACTCATGTTTGTTAAATAAATTCAAAATCTTACTTCGGCAAGTCAAATTGCATTAATCATGTTTAGGAGTCACAAATCAACCTTTAAAAGGATAGAAGTCCGGGGTAACCTCCAACTCACAACATGTGATTAGAGCGCCTGTGGATAAAAGTCGTTTTAGGGGAGTGGTGATAGGGCCTCAAAGTTTATTCATATCTTTGCTAATCAAACAACCACATAAGCTGAAACAAAGTGCCTTGCATCAGAACTATCAAACCCTTCTTTTTTGCATCCCAACAAATTTGGAGACCCAAAAGTGTAAAAGTTTATGAGAAATGCTAACCTTCCCCCAAAAAAAAAACTATCTCCAAAGTTGCATCCCAAATGACTTTGACAATGTAAGCATTGGGTGGCTATTACATCACAATTGGGAGTTTTTCCATTTCATTTGAAATAGAAAGAGTTCATAACGCAGCACAAAAACGTGAAAAGGAATTAAGCACGTTGAATTCCTTGATTGAATCAAACACATGGATTACTCACCGAAACAAGAGAAAATTATCTAAACTCGAAATTGTATTTTACTGATGATAAGGCTAAAGAGTACTAATCCGGATAGGAAACTACTAATTCTTCTACTAATCCAATTAAGAAACAACTAATTCTTTATTCTTGTTGAAAAAGAAACTGCTAATACTAGTCTAAACAAAATTTGAAAACCAAAATATCCCAAAAACTGGTAAAAAAGTCCCATTTTTTTTGGATCATTTTGGATTATCCAAGATCCGCTACTTATTTTACATCAATTCATTTCTCTTGCAAGGTGATCCCACAGGTAGGGTGTGTCCCACCTTGCGAGGGAAATGATTCAAATGAATTCTCTCTCTTTCATTTTGTTAGGGCTCCCAGATCCATCACATCATGAAATAACACACACCCAATAAAACATTGCACCAGGGAAACACACTTTTGGAATAATTTTCTGGGAAGGATAGTATGGAACAAGGATTATATACTTTTCTAGGTAAAGCTAAACAATATTTAAAACTTAAAACAATTTTTCACCGAAGAAAAAAATAAAGTTCTGATTGCATCGCCAACCTGCACATAACCCACAAAAAGAAACCAAAAAAAAAAAAACCTACAAACCTGAAAGATATTCAAAGTCCCAAAGTAACAATCAGAGAACAAATCCTTCCAAGCCATAGTCCAACAAACAAGCAAATTACCGAACTGATTGCCGGATTCTGTGAACAAATTTACACCCAAAAAAGGGAATTTATATATCTATATATATCCAAAAAAGGGAATTTATATATATATATATATATATATATATATATATAAGAAACAGAATCTTATCTTCAGTAGGAGGATTAAACAAAAAAAAGTGAAGTGATACCAAAAGGAACACGGTCAATACCTGAAAGACCCTCGACTATACGGATTTGCGCAGAAAATCAAACGAACAACTATTCAAATGGGACTCCTCCGCTCTAAAAATGCAAGTTTGCGGCATAGAAGAGAAAGAGAGACGGAGTTTGAAATGAAAAACGGTTGTCCTCTAGGATGATGGTTAAAGACAGTTGCTATTTGTTTGTAAAAAAATTAACGGATTAACAAAATAAGTTAATGGTGTGAGAAGTAGAACTCATACAATTTAATATTTTATTTTAATTTTAATTATGATACAACTTAAAGTGTATTATCAAATAATGGAAGATGACACCCTTTTATTTTCTTCTTTCTCAACTAAACAAAGTGGGAGAAAGAGTAAATCCTTTACTTAAGGATTCATATTCTATTCTTCCTCATTTTCCTTCCTTCCATCCATCCATTTTTCTTTCCTTTTTATCATGAGTATAAATCTTGATGCACGGTGCATATGAGGCAAATCCTAGGGGAACAAAGGGACCATGCCCCTCCTCCCATCCAAAAGGAAATTTTTTTTTAGAGTTAATTATACTTTAATATGAATATCTTGAGATTTTATCTTGATTTCAAATAAGGATATATATTATCAATTGTAACAATTCAGTTTCTTAATTTTTAATTTCATTTCAATTGTACCGGTAACAATCGCTCTAAATTAATGGGTTACTGTTCATGAGGTTCTCCTTAGGTGACTATCATATTTCTTCATCAAGAAATTTCTTTGGTATTGCAACGGTTTTATTTTTTTGATGATGTGAGTTGTATTTTTATTTTAATAAGATAAGATAACTCTAATACTATCACTCATTAAGATAAATTATATTCTACTCAAATAAGATATAAATATCTAATCTAATAAAAAATAATATTTATCTTATGCCGCTGTCATACATAGCCTAATTTCATTCCTTTTGAATCCGAATTTATTGTCAGCCAATTTATCGGTTGAGCGTATCCTTTCATTTCAAGGCATCCGAATTTATTGTCAACCAATTTATGGTTGAGCCTATCCTTTCGAATTTATTGCCAACCAATTTATGGTTGAGCCTATCCTTTCATTTCAAGGCACCCGAATTTATTGTCACCCAATTTTTCATTAATTCACTTTGCAGTCATCGCTTTCCGACAACGGCTGGTACAAAGTCTTTCTTTTCTTCATCCAACGGATAAAAGAAGAAATAAAAGGGAGAGACTCCACCAACTAATTGGCTAAGAATTTAACAATTAGATAAGGGGTAAAATTATACTAAACTTTTTATGAGATTTTTAAAATTATATTTATCTTCTATATTTTAAAAATAGGAAAGACACGATAATGAGTTGGCATAAATAAATAGCTGGAATCTATGTTATTCTTTGAGTGTTTTTTTTGGTTGGTGGATTAAAAAATTTTATTTTAATAATTATTTTTATTTTTATTAAAATTTGATTTAAATTAAAATAAACTATCATCACCTTCTTAGAATTTGGCACGTTGACGACGACTCCATACAACGACTCCATACAAGTATCAACTAGAAGAATTCAAAGAAGCCTCCTGCCCAATTTTCTTCTATTGCAGTTCTCAGATCTGTGTTTCTTTGTTAACTGTGAGTTTTTTGTTAACTTTAAATCAATTTTCTCCTTTTGTGATCTATCTCTTATTTGTCGTTCAACTTTAGACACGGTGTGATATAAAATTTAAAATACTATATTAGCTTTATATTGGAAAATCTATACGCAGGAAGTCCGTCCTCAAATCTCTCTTGATTTTCAGATTTGTGTTTTCTAGCTCTATATTGGAAGATCTATAAGCAAGAGGTGCGTCTTCAAGTCTCTCTTGATTTTCAGATTTTTGTTTTTTTAGTAATTTTGAGTGTGATTTTCTTTTTTATGAATTTTACAGTCTCCTCTCTTTTTTCGATCCATTGTTTGTTGTTTGGAACACCCCAGCTCTGTTGGAAGAGATTTACAAGCAAGAGGTATGTCTTCGAGCCAAGTCTCACTCTCTCCCGCTCTCTCTTATTAAACTAATTGGCCTTCTCATGCTCAAATAATGTCATGTCTTATATTTGTAAGAATGTTACAAAGAGTGTTTAAGATATATTTTTTAGACCTCTTATTTTAACTACTTTGACATACCTCCTGTAACTTCTAATTTATTTATTAAATTCAATTTAATTCTAATTAGGGCTTTCATTTTTGGATTTTTATTTTTTAAAATCCATTTTTGGCCAAAAAAATTCAAATGCCTACTCATTTTTTTGTGTTACTTTTTTTTAGTCTATATTCATTCTATTTTAATCTTTGTTTTTTATTCCTTTTAATTTTTGAAAGCTTATAAACTGGGGACAAAATAAGGTGTATGTTCCACATTTGTTTTATTTTCTTTAATTAGAAACTAAATTCATATGACTTTTGCCCTATGTATTGCACCCACGGTAAAAAATTTTTGTAAAGCAATGTTTGAAACCCATACCGTTAGACGAATCGAAAAAAAGATTAAATTATAGGTTAATAATTCAACTGTTGGGTCAACTGAAATCTAATCTAATCTAATCGTACATAATAATTATGTCATAAATATATTTATTATTAATATTCATAATATATAAATTATATAAAACATGAAAAATTCTTAAATACTTACATAATAAATTATGCATGAAAAAGAAATTTTTTTTTACAAATTTATAAGATAATTTTTACAAACAAAAAGTTTAAAAATTTTATATTAAAATTAAGAATATACTCAAAATTATTAAAGTCATTATTAATTCCATATGCTTATGCGAATTTCTAACAAGATCTAATGTGTAAAGAAGTAAGTTTACATTTTTTGTGACAGAAAATTTTGATGAAATTAATTCTTAAAAAATTCTTAACTTGGCCGCAAAAGGAAAGGATAAATTTCAAAGTTCCAAACTGCACACTCCACAAGTCCCATATCGAATTTGAAATACTAGCATCAAGAATTTGTTTGCTGATAAAGCAAATTCAAAAAGTTTAGTTTAGAACAATCCCAAGTTTATCCCACATCGCCCGTTCTTTGTACATAAACCCTTGTGAGGGTTTCACGCAGTTTCAGCAGTTCATAGAGAGTGAAAGGCTCAAGACCTTAAAAACTTTAAAAGATGGTCGTGTGGTCATGGGAGATGTTAATCAGTAGATAGAAAAGCATTTAAATATGATATGGAAAAGTCAAAAAAAAAATTTCTGCATTTAGTAGCATTCAATGTCATTACCAAAAAATAATTTGTCTTTTCAACCCACGGCTGGTACTCTTGTGTACTTGCCAACACAGTTTGAATTTTTTTCATATTATTTTGAACCGGATGGTTACTGTTCCTTTACACCGTTGGTCGGTTTTAGTAGTTTTAATTGAAAACAATGGATTTTGCGTGTCTCATAAACTGGATCGGTTTCTCGGTCTTATTTTTAAAATAATGGTGTAGTTTTAACTAAAAAATTTGATCAAAGACCTCGCAAAATTTAAAGCTTCTTGTTTAATGTCCAAATGTTTGACATTTTTGGAAAATATATATATATATATATGTATATGTATATGTATATATATATTTAGTACCTATTTGATGGTATGTTTCAGCACTTTTTCAACACACTTTAAAGATTTATCAGCACAAATCGTGAATAATGAATATTTTATTATTATTAAAAGTTAAAGATAAAAGAAGTTTGTAATAAAGACTTGTGAATGTTCTTATATTTAAATATTAAATATTCTATAAAAAAAATTATGAAATTAATAAAACAACTATTATTTTACATAAAAGCCAATGTAGAAACATAAATTCATTTATATATTTGTGCATTGGACATGTTTATATATTTGTGCATTGGACATGTAGGCATATACAAATACATACCTTTATAATAATTGTGCATATAAAGGTTGTTTATGCATATAAAAGTGCGTGTATGTGTGTGAAAGTTATATACACTTAAAAAAAAACGCCACAAGACTTACTTTCGCAAAGCAAGATTTCACATCATTAAAATAATTGTGGATGTCAAGTCTACCGGGTGGATTTCACATCACTTTCTCAAAGTGTATTAGTCTATTGTTAGTGTGGATGTCCATTCTACCTGGTAAAGCAAATTGCATAGTCGGTCAGTGGAGGTGTTGATAAAAAGGCAAAAGCATAAGCACGCTTTGATAAAAAAAGTAGAAGCAAAAGTATTAAAAACAAAAGGGTAAATACACTCATCTCTCCTAGGGTTTCTGTCAGTTATAGACAGTATTCATAAAATTTTGGAAATAACATTGTTCCCCTCTGATTTCAATGTCGGTAACAGATATTTTCACTCCTATCAGAAGTCATTAGTTAACTTAACAGAAATTGATGATATAAGCAATAAATTTTATCAAAATGCCAAATTTGTCCTTAAAAATAATGGAAGGACAACTTTACCTTCAAAAGACTACTGTAAAATTACAATAATACCTTTTTGCACATGTTATGTGTAAACCAAATTTATTTTTTTGTAAAATTATAAATTCTTTCTAAAATTCTTCTCTTTATGGAAAAAAAATATTTTATCTCTAATTTTTTTTTCTAATATTTTATCTCTAGTTTTCTTTTCTAAAATGTTTTTCACTAAAATTATTTATGAGTTTCTTTCTAAAATTCATTTATCTATAAAAAAAAAAGGTACTAAAAATTTATTTTTTAAAATTATCTCTTGAATTATCTTTGTCCAAATTTATTTTTCTAAAACTTTATTTAAAATATTTCTTAAATTAATTGCTAAAACCTTACCTAAAATATTTCTTAAATTAATTTCTCTCTAAAACCACTAATTTTCCTCTATGATTATATACTTTCTCTAAAAATCCTTTTCCCGAAAGAAGATACTACTAAAATTATCATAAAAAAATCTTCAAGAAGACACTACTATCATAAAAAAATTGTGCAAAATATATTATGAACAAAAATAAATAAATAAAAATTGGTTTTCATTTTGTAGCACAAATATTTAATGATTTGGCCTGTAACATCAATGAATTAGTTTTAATTTTAAACTGATCAAAATTCAACCCTTAGAAAAACGTCTGAACGAAAAAAAAAAAAATTTGGTGTAGAAATTAGAAAGTAAAGCAAAGTCCCAAGGGGCTACATCAAAACAGGGGGAAAATAAATGGAAACCAACACAGCTATCCATCAACTTGAGTCTCAATTGAACCACCTAATAGCAAGAATTCTAATCAAATCCTAATCCATTAGTACCAAATTCATTAAAACCATCAACTTGAGTCCCAATTAAACAACATCTTATGATCATCCTCAAATTTTTCATTCATCAAAACCAAAAAATCCATCGCAACTTTTTTATTTGTTTCCTGCAATGTATCACTAAGGTTTCTGACTGTTTCTATAGAAAAGTAATTAGGTTATCGAAGCACTTGTGGGTCTTGTGAATGGACTTGCGGTAACGATAGCCGTAGGAGAGGTGAAGTGGTGGAGGGGCTTTGTAGCCTTCGTTGCCATGAGAGAGAAATAGGGTTAGAAAGAGAGGAAAGGGTTGGGTATAAACATTCCATTTAATGTTATTTTTAAATAAAAAAATGATATTTAATGAGACAGCCGAGATGGGTAGTTTGGTAACTTTGTATTTTTTATCACGATCTGTTATTCGATAAGATTGACAGAGAATATAGTATTATTTCAGAAATATTAGGAATAGTTTCTATAATTGTTAGAAATTATAAGAGAATTAAGTATAATTATTGTTAGAAATAATGGGTTTTGAGAATAATTTTTTGGCCATCTTTGAGCTAAAATTTTAGTGGGTCCTACATATTAATTTTAGTGGGTCTATATGAAAATGTGTTATCCACCATGAGAAAATTAAGATCATATATTGGGTTACTCAAAACCATTAAGGAGTGAATGAGAAATTGCCTCCAATGTACATCACCACTTGGAAATGATAACAGAAGCTTGAAGCTTGTGTAAAAAGCTTGTGTCCCACATAAGATGGGTACAAGGCTTTTAAAGAGTATATATATACTTACCTTGGAGGAAGGATTAGGCCCCAAGGGGTACCCAAATTTTGTTGAAGGGGAGGATCTAACACATGCTTGGTTCACCACACATGTGCGCCGCCCCAAACTGGGCCGGGCCGAGTAGGGCTCTTGCTAGGGCTTGGCCCATCATATATATATTTTTTTGGAGAAAATTAATTTAAATAATTTTTCATTAAATGCTGTCATTTTGTTATTGTTAAAAATAAATCAAAACGATGTCGTTTAGTTACCAGATTAATTAAAACTAAAAACGTCACCGTTCTACGATAACGTTTTTTGGTTTTGGTTTGAATAAAAAACGACGACGTTTTGCGATTGTGTTAGTTTGAATTTTGACTGAATAATCATCTTTTTCACTTGACGCGACAACTGAACCTTTGTGTCTGTACCAAATAGGCACAAAGAGGTCTATAAATATACACACGTTCATTGCATATAGATTTCATTCAAAAAATATACATTATGGGCATCAGTTTAGAGAGAGTTTTTAGTCACTATTTTTTAGTTTGTTGTGCACTGAAGTTTGGGTACTTCATCTTCAAGTGCGTTGATCATTGTATCTTAGGAGATGGTTGACCAAGAGCTTGTAAGCACTACTGCGAGGGTCGTAATTCGTCTCAAGGATTTTGTGTGAAACACAAGCCCTGATCCTCTAGTTTTCTAGAATATAAGAAGATCAAGATATTGAGAAGTTATAGAGGTGGTGAATATGAAGCATCCTTCGGTGAATTCTGTTTACAACATGGTATTATATACCAAACAATTACACCCCTATTCACCTCAACAAAATGGGGTTGCTGAACGTAAGAATATAACTTTAAAAGAAATGATAAATGCATTGTTTTTAAGTCTTGGACTACCTCAAAATTTGTGGGGGGAAGCAATTCTTTCCACAAATTATATTCTCAACCAAATACCTCAGAAGAAAACCAATAAATCCCCTTACAAGTTGTGGAAAGT
The DNA here is from genome assembly GCA_008638375.1 of Nyssa sinensis. Classification (NCBI taxonomy): domain Eukaryota; kingdom Viridiplantae; phylum Streptophyta; class Magnoliopsida; order Cornales; family Nyssaceae; genus Nyssa; species Nyssa sinensis. The sequence goes on from CM018042.1 coordinate 23,020,580, forward strand.
TCGAAGACCTTCTTACAAATATTTAAAAGTGTGGGGGAGTTTGGTTAAAGTGGAGGTTCTTAGACCAAAAAAAGTTAAAATAGGATAAAAAAATAGTTGATTGTGTTTTCATTGGGTATGCTCATAATATTAGTGCGTATCGATTTCTGATTCACAAATCGAAAATTTTCAATATGCACGTTAATACTATTATTGAATCAAGGAATGTATCTTTCTTTGAAAATTTATTTCCTTACAAATGAACAAAGGAATCGAGTTCAATTAAGATAACTCATGATACTGAAATAAGCAGTAGTCAAGACCAACAAGATGATGATGAACCTCGACGCAGCAAAAGAGCTAGAACATCAAAATCTTTTGGACCAGATTTTCTAACGTATTTGTTAGAAGATGAGCCTCAAAACTTTAAAAAAGCAATGTCGAGTCCTGAAGCTCTATATTGAAAAGAGGCTACAAACAATGAAGTAGACTCCATTTTGTAAAATCATACGTGGGAACTAATGGATCTTCCACCAAATTCAAAACCTCTTGGATATAAATGGATATTCAAGAAGAAAATGAAAGCAAATAGATCTATTGATAAATACAATGCCAGACTTGTTATCCAAGGATACAAGCAAAAGGAAGGCTTGGACTATTTTGATACATATTCACCTGTTACAAGAATATCATCCATTCGAATGTTAATAGCTATTATAGTTATACACAATCTTAAATACATCAAATGGATGTAAAGGCAACTTTTTTAAATGGTGAATTAGATGAAGAAATATACATAGAATAACTAGAAGAATGTATTGTTTCAGGTCAAGAAAAAAAAGTATGTCGGCTTGTTATATCTCTTTATGGATTAAAACAAGCACCAAAGTAGTGGCATGAGAAATTTGACAGTGTAATAATGTCAAATAGGTTCAAAATCAATGAGTATGACAAATGTGTATATGTCAAGAACACCGAAAATAGTTTTGTCATTATTTGTCTCTATGTTGATGATATGCTCATTATGGGTAGTAATAATGAAGTCATTAAAGCTATCAAGAAAATGCTAAACAATAAGTTTGACATGAAGGATTTAGGTGTTGTTGATGTTATACTTAGGATAAAGATCTCTAGAACATCAGATGGACTGATATTATCCCAATTACATTACATTGAAAAAATTCTCAAGAAATTTAAACAAGATGATAGCAGTTCAGCGAGAACACCTGTAGATGTAAATCTGCATTTATCCAAGAATAATGATAAAAGCATATTGCAACTAGAATATGCGCAAATAATTGGCAGCCTAATGTATGTGATGAATTGTACCCGTCTAAGCATAGCTTACGCTATAAGCAAATTGAGTAGATATACAAGTAATCTAGGTCCGGACCATTGGAAGGCAATAATTAGGGTTTTGAGGTATCTGAAATACACTCAAAACTATCGATTGCACTACTTAAAATATCTAGCAGTACTTGAAGGATACTGTGACACGAACTGGATATCCGATACCAAAGATTCAAAATCCACAAGTGGTTATTTGTTTACACTTGGTGGTGGAGCGATAACATGGAAATCTTCTAAACAAACATGCATTGCCAGATCCACAATGGAATTTGAGTTTATTGCACTTGATAAAGTTGGTAAAGAAGTTGAATGGTTTCATCAATTCTTAAAAGATATTCCAATGTGGCCAAAACCTGTGCCCGCTATCTGTATTCATTGCGACAGTCAATTAGTGATTGGTAGGGCATAGAGTCATATGTGTAACGATAAGTCTCGACATATTCGTCAAAGACATAATACCGTGAAACAACTTCTCTCTAATGGTATTATGACCATTGAATACATAAAGTCAAAAGATTACATTGTGGATCCGTTAACCAAATGTTTGACCAGAAAGCAAGTGAATAAATCATCGAGGGGAATGGGCTTAAAACCTATGCACTAAGAGTCGCTGTAATGGCAACCTAACCTAGTTAACTGGAGATCCCAAGATCTAGGTTCAAAGGGATAACCGAATTATGTAAGACTCATTAAAGATCACTATGGAGATAAAATCTTCTACCCATTCCTATGATAAGAATAGTGATGCCTATAGCGTTGAAAAGGATAAGCTAAGCTTTTAATGATTCTTATACCTTGTTAATATACAAGTGGGGTATAGCATGATACTCTTAATAAGAAATCACCTATGTGAGTATGAACTGGGCCGGTTCTATGAGAATGATAAAGGCTAAATTCTCTAGGAGCACTCATGAAACTAGAAATTGTTTAGGGCCAAAATGAACACAATCATGAGAACTAACTGTGTCAGGAAAGATTCTGTGTGAATGCTGTTGTCTTGGTTTACACAAACGATTGAACAGTTCAAGACATTATGTTCACTGATCAATCAGTAACCCCGATATCATTTCACAAGGGAAGGTTCGAGGCCACAAGTTACCTTCCTCTATGCAGGAAATTTCCAACTGAACTCTCTCTTAGTGTCTGCATGTTATTTGCATTACTTTCAGTCAATTTCATTTATGTGGGGGATTGTTAGAAATAATGGATTTTGAGAATAATTTTTGGTCATCTTTGAGCTAAAATTATAGTGGGTCCCACACATTAATTTTGGTAGGTTTATATGAAAATATGTTATCCTTCATGAGTAGATTAAGATCATATATTGGGTTGCTCAAACCATTAAGAAGTGAATGAGAAATTGCCTCCAAACATTACCACTTGAAAATGGTAACAAAAGCTTGACGCTTGTGCAAAAAGCCTGTGTCCCACATAGGATGGGTACAAGGCTTTTAAAGAGTATATATATACTTACCTTAGAGGAGGGATTGGGCCCCAAGGGGTACCCAAGTTTTGTGGAAGGGGGAGGACCTAGAACATGCTTAGTTCACCACACATGTGAGCGCACCGCTGTTGCCGTGCCGTCCAACACCGAACTGGGCCGGGTAGGGTCAGCTCGGGCTCTGGCTTGGCCCGTCTTATATATATCTTTTTAGAGAAAATTAATTTAAATAATTTTTCATTAAACGCTGTCGTTTTGTTACTGTTAAAAATAAATCAAAACACTGTCGTTTAGTTACTAGATTAATTAAAACTAAAAACGTCACCATTCTGTGATTACATTTTTTAGTTTTGGTTTGAATCCAAAACGACGTCGTTTTGTGATTGCGTTGGTTTGAATTTTGACTGAATAGTCATCTTCTTCACTTGACGCGACTATGTCTGTTTACCATGAACAGATACAACTGAACCTTCGTGCCTGTACCAAATAGGCACGAAGAAGTTTATAAATATACATACATTCATTGCATATAGATTTAATTCAAAAAATATACATTTTGTGCATCAGTTTAGAAAGAGTTTCAAGTCACTGTTGTTTAGGTTCGTTGTGCACTGAAGTTTGGGTGCTTCACCTTTAAGTGCGTTGATCATTGTATCCTGGGAGACGGACGACCAATAGCTCGTAAGCACCACTGTGAGAGTCGTAATTCGTCTTAAGGATATTGTGTTAAACACAAGCCTTGATCCTCTAGTTTTTCAGTTTCTGTAAGTGTTTTTGTATGGTTTCTGTTTCTGTATTATTATATTGTAAAATTATTTTTGTTTCCAATTTTCGATTCTGATTTGGAAAATCATCTTTTTACTTTACTGCTTTGGAAAAATACCTTCTGTACTTTTTCTATTTTCAAAAAACCAGCTTCTGTTTTCTTGATTTTAAATGAATTAATAATATTGTTTTATAAATTATTAGAACAAATAATTATTTCAGAAACAAATCATGCTTTATTAAAGGAAACGTAGTTAGTTTACTTTTGTTATAAAAACAAAAGCATCAAAGAACTATTATAAAAGGCAGCGGAAAAGCAAAAACAACATTTGTTCTTTTAGGGCAAAAGTAAACTATGATTCTTTCAACAAAAATGTTCTGTTTGAATATCAAAATATGTCTAATTACTCCCAAATCTCATAACCTAGTTAAATTGGTGATTTCATTTAATCTTATTTTTAAAAGTAGCAAGGAGAACCATAATTTCTCTGTCAAAGTTTGTAGTATTATTCTCTCTCTCTCTCTCTCTCTCTCTCTCTCTCTCTCTCTCTCTTTCTCTCTCTCTGTGTGTATATATATATATATATATATATATATATATATTTTGAATACTCCGTTCAAAATTTAGTTTTCAATATGCAGATTATTAGGGGTTTGAATATGTAAATTTACTGCTTGGGAGTTTGGTAGGTTCATGATTTGTGAGTTAATTATTTATGTAATTGTCAATTGTTCATTTTTTTAATGGATATTTTTGTTTTTATTGCTTAGATTATAATTTTGACATGATTATTTAAATAAATGTGACTCACAATTTTATTCTTCATGTATTAATCGTTTAAGAAATTGTTATTTATTTATTTATTTCATTTACTTGGAATTCCTAATTCCAAAATTTTTTACTGCAGTGTAATCTAAACATTTCATCAACTTCTATTTAACATGTAGACCAAAAAAAATTGTTTTCAATTTGAACCTTTTACATTCATTTTCCATCCAAATTTCAAAGGACAAATCTAGGAAAGCTTACATTACATTGTAGAAAAAAAATATCAGCTTTGTTCAAATTAAAAGTGGACTAATTAAGCTAAAATTTTCGTCAATTTTTTTTCCAAATAGGTAATACACGCACCCACCTCCCAACCGAAACTTGAATCCTGTGCCTCTCCTTTGGAAGTAGCTGGAGTCTGGAGATACTCAAGCTAACAGTTGATAGTAAGATTTGTCTCAACGTGGGTGAGAATCCTCAAAAACTTAATGTTACTAATAATTTATATACAACGCATGTTTGTATTTATATTCTAGCAATTAATTCTATAGAGGATTTTCTAAAGAATATTAATTATAGAGCAATATAATTTTTAATTATTTACCATGGAAAGTAATCCCAAAATTTAATGTTACTAATAATGATAGTAGGGATGGATTACATGCACAATTTTTGACATAAAAATATGATATGTATGTATTTTTCTAAGGGTGATGAATTTTTTTTATATGTATCATCTAATTTAAGTTATAAGAAAGCTCATATTCTATTTTTTTTTTTAATGAAAAACTTATTGATACTAATAATTGTTACATAATGTATATATACACATGCATGTTTATTTTTATATTCTAGCAATTAATTATATAAAGGATTACTTTGAAAATTATTAGTTATAAAGTAACAGAATTATTAATTTTTTACCATGGAATGGAATCTCAAAATTTAATGCTACTAAATTTTTTTTTATATAATTTGAAGATAAAAGAAAAATTTACTTACCAAAAAAAGAACTAAAATATTTTGAAGTTGTTTGCTTATTTATTTTAATGTGTGTAATGATAGTAAGGATGGATTACATGTACAATTTTCAACATAAAAATAGGATATGTATGTATTTTTCTAAGGGTGACGAATTTGTTTTTATATGTATCATCTAATTTAAATTATAAGGAAGCTCATATTCTAATTTATGTATTACTAAAAGCTTAATATTACTATTAACATTTATATAATGTGAATATATATATATATATATATGTAGTTTTATTTTTACAGTCTAGTAATTAATACTATAATTTATTTTTAAAATAAATGAATTATAAATTAATAGAATTATTAATCATTACCATGGAACGAAATCTCAAAATTTAATGTTACAATTAATTTTTATTTATTCTGAAGATAAAAAATATAAGTTAATAGATTAATTAGTGATTTGGTAGAATGAAACAATGTTTTGATCTTCTAGATCCTGGTAGTACTGTCGGCTAACTAAATTACAACAGAGCACGTGTAGTCACGTGTTAATCATCTGTCTCTGTCACAGGTGTCTGATTCATGATATGGTAATACCTACAAAAATTGAAAAATTTATGTTATTTGGAAAAAGTCGTGCAACTATTTTCCTCCTTTGTTTGATTAGAGCTGTGAAGCAGACTCTTCTGTTGTTCTACTTTGCTTTGGATGGTAGGTTTTTTTTTTTTTTTTTCCCCTTAAAAAAAAGGTTTGCAAAGCGAGAAAGTTTCACTATAAGTGGTGAAAAATAATAAAATATACAATTGCATGTTTATTTTCGCATTCTACCAATTAATTGTACAAAGGATTTTTAAAAACATATATAAATTGTAAAGTAATAAAATTAATAATCATTTATGGACAGGGTCGGCGGGAGGGTAAGGCCAGTGAAGCCCTGGCTTTAGGCACCCAAATTTTTAGGTCCACAATTGTTTAAGCCTCATAATTTTTTTTATATTTAAAAAAATATATTTATTATAAAAAATTAAATAAATCTTTTCGTCTTCTTAATTTCTCTCTTTTATTATACAACTATCACATAATAACTACTTTTTGATAGTATTTATTATCTTCTCGTTTGTCTCATTTTATTTTTTTCAATAATTAACGTTCTTATTTTTTATTTATAAAATTCTTTGTTTAAGTCTAGAAAAAACTCTGCAACCTAACAACCTGCTATATTTTTTGAAAATTACTCTACGACCTGCTATATTTTCTGAATTAATTATTTTATATACATAATAGATCAAGCAGTTTTTTCACTTCAAAGTAGATTTGAACAATTTAAAATATATGAAAATATTTTTGATTTTCTTTTTAGTGGTAAAAAATTGAAGTCACTAGACAATAATAGTTTAAAAGAACATTGTCTTAATTTTGAATGTTCCTTAAAATATAATAATTACTCAGATATTGATGGTTTAGATTTATTTTCAGAATTGAAAGTTTTAAAAGAAGTTATACAAATAGAAAATAATATTCCAATCGACACACTAAATCATATAAAAATATTTGATTCTTTTCCAAATGCATATATTGCTTATTGAATAATGTTAACAATTCCCGTAACTGTTGCTTCTGCGGAAAGAAGTTTTTCAAAACTAAAATTAATAAAATCTTACTTAAAATTTACAATGTCTCAAAAAAGATTAAGTAGATTGGCAATACTATCAATTGAAAAAGAAATATTAGAAGAAATTCATTATAAGAATTTAATTAGTAATTTTACACATCAAAAATCTAGAAAAATAAATTTTAAATAAAAAATTTATAAAATTTTAATAAATAAAATAGTCTCATTTTATAATTTTGCTTTAGCCTCTAAATGTGTTGAACCGCCCCTGTTTATGGAACAAAATCTCAAAAGCTAACTAATGTTACTAATGATTTTTTATAATTTGAAGATTATTAATTTTTATGTGTATATGATAGTAAGGAGGGATTACATGCACAATTTTCAACAGAAAGTTAGGATATGCTTGCATTTTTTCAAGGATGATAAACTATTTTTTATGTTACATTTAAATTTTATATATTTTAATGTATATATGGTACTAAGGAGGGATTACATGCACAATTTTCAACAAAAAAATAAGATATGCATCCATTTTTCTAAGGATGATAAACTATTAATTTTTTGTACGAATCATCTAACTTAAGCTATTAGAAAGCGCCTAATCTCAATTTTGATTATTAAAAACTTAATGTTACTCCTAATATTTATATAATGTATATACATAAGCATGTTTATATTTATAATCTAACAATTGATACATATTTCTTTGCAAAATTGAAATATAATTTTTTTACCACTTTTTCTTTTTCGTGTGATTTTATTCAAGAATTTCTTTCAACTACATTGTATCTATATGATTTTTCTCTAAATTCATTGAACAATAAAGGACCACCACTTCTTCAATTATTTTATTCGACAATATAATGGAGTGTATATGGGATTATTGCGTGTAAATAGGTTTTTGTTTTTCTAAACTTCTTGTCAAATATTTTTAGAAAGATTTATTATAACATATAAAAAGTGACCTTTTTTTTTTTTTTTTTTTTTCTCGCTTAATGAAGTTTTGTGGTCATTCACATTTATATGATTTGATAGTTTTCCATATCCTAGTCTCTCGGATCTATTATTAATTTAATCTGTAGATTAATATTGAAAAAGACTTTTTCAATAAATTTAATTATTTAGCAAAAATATCATCAATCAATATTAAATGTTTATTCTTTTCTTTTTTTTTCAATTTTTAAATTTATAATTAAATATTAGGAATCAAATATTCCTCTAAAATAAATTTCGGACTCCATCCTTGTTTGCAATGATGCTTTTGGGTCCTGATACTTGATTTCCAAAGCACACCAGAAGCTTGTTGATAGATAATTCCTCCATAATAAATTAAAGTTATTATCAACTAATTGAAGTATGCATTTTGGTAACTCTCTTGGTAATTCCTCCAACATGCTTGTAATAGTATTTTATACAGTGGAAAAAGTATGTATTTACCATTGTTGAATAAGAGGTGACATGTTTGAACAACCTACCTTCTTCACTGAGATGGTCACATCTGTTAAATTTTTCCCAATCTGCTTACAGCCCAAATCCTTGGCTTATAATTAATTTGCAACTATTAATCATCTTACAAAATAACGACATGCACAAAGGCGGCTCGTGCTAAGCGAATAAAATGATTGCTTTAGACTCCATTTATGAAGAAAGTCTTATTAAATTGTAATTACAGCAAAAGCAATTTTAAAAATCTATTTGAATATTTTTCTTTATATGAATCATATAATCTTGAAAAGAGGATTAGAATTATCTTATTCTTAATAATCTTGATTGTCAAAGAAGCGTCATTGAAAAGTGTCAGAAGTATATTATAGTTCATATATATAATATTGTGTAATTATAGTAGGATTAATATTTCATGGTTTATTTTCTTTATTAATACTTTCCATATACAACATTTCTTTTATTACTACTTTTCATGTACAACCTCATAACCCTCCTTATATAAAGAGTTCTCTTATTTAATTTCATTATCAATTCAGTGTAATACAATACAGTTCTTTGAATTTTTTTCTTTTCTCTCTTCTCTTTCTTTTCTATTTTTTGTCTCCTTATTTTATATTACTCTACCAAATCTAACATGGTATCACAGCCGCCGTAATCTTCTAATCCATCAGTTCATCACCAGCACATGGTCAGTTTCGGCCATTCCCAGGTCCGTGGTTTGCAACAGGCCAACCTCAGACTCCGATATATCCACCTTCTAGATTCATTCCCGTTCCAAATCTTTCAGCACCATTAATCAACAATCCTGTCCAGATATCAACACCACCTTTCAATCGCTCAATCACGCCTTCTCTGTATTTCTGCCTCCATACCCATCGGTCTGACCAGCCTCCAAAATCCAGGGAAGCAATCCCAATCATCATCAACGAAGCCTCATACCAATACTCACCACCGTTGCAGAGGGTCTCATCGTGGCCGAGGGTTTCGTCATCCCCCATCGCCATTGCTGTGCTGTTGTCACAATTATAGCCAGCCACGACCGCTGGAAGAAAAGGGTTTCAAATCCTCTGTTCAGGGTTTGTCCCCATCAATCATTGATTGTTGCCATTGCAGAACAGTCCCAAAAACATCAATCATAGCAGCGCTCGTCCATTCTTTGGCGCCTGCGTTTCAACCGCCTTCACTCAACGCCGATCCTCACTAGAATCTGCGGCGTCATCAACCAAACCCTTGCCTTGCCTTGCTGTCGCTGCCAGTTCATCATCATTGCAGATCAGCTTCGAGCACCATCGTGACCTGTAATAATCCCGTCGACTCACCGCCGTCGTCGTCGTCTATGGTCCTAGTTGCAGCCATCGTCATTTTTGACGAAACTCTTTGTTGCAACGCGTCAACAGGCAGCCTCAGTCTTGAAGGACCCAATGGTGGCTTTTTTCTCAGTTATGGTCTTCTGTGATTGTTTTAGAGATGCCAGCAACGCCGGAGACGGAGCAGAATCACCAGCCTTGAATTTGCGACCACATCTTGGAAGACGACCAACTTGACCTTGTAACTCCTTCTATCCATAGACCAAGCCCACCGTTCAGTTCACCCAGCCTTGTTTCAGCTCATATTGCCCAGCCCGAACTTGTTTTAAATCCAACTCCTTAATCAGCCCAACCCATTTGACTCAACCTTAATCATTTAGACAAAGCCAACCCAACGAAGCCATCTCAACCAGCCCCTCAACCTTGCCAAGCTACAGGGTGTGCTTTCCCTGGTGCTCCTTTCTTTGCCTTCAAAGACCAAATTGTTTTCTCCACATTGTTCTTTTCATCCTTCATCAGTCACGGCCTACCACCGAGGCAGCCACCACAATCGGACACCCCACACCGTAAACCACCCATCTTCTCCATTAGCCGCACGTCATACACAGCCACCCATATTCTCCTAGTTCTCGTCCTCATCACCGATGATGGAGCTCCGTTATCACCACTATTAGTCATCATCAGTTGCTCTTCAATTAGATCGCAACAAGTTCTCACGCTCCATCATCATCCTCGTAGGTCAATACCATTGGCCATCGTCTCTCAGCCATTGTTGTGTTTCTCACTAGATTTGGAGCCCGTTGCAGAACACAGTCAACTGTTCATCCTTTCAACAGATTAGAGCACTTGTCGCCTCTAGTCACAGACAGATGGTGTCACTCACTCACTCTGTTCAGTCACAAATCGAAGGTCTCACTCACTCACTCACTCACTCGCTCAATGTTGTTCAGTCACAGACAGGAGGGCTCACTCACTCGCTCGCTCACTATTGTTCAGTCACAAATAGAAGGTCTCACTTAGACACTCTCTCACTCACTCACTCACTCACTGTTGCACTACCGAAATCTTCTCATCATCGTACAAAATCCTCCAGCCATGCCGTCATCTTCTCCGCTCTCACCATCACACACTCGCAACAACCTATCTCAGCCTTGTACCTCCGCCATATCTGTCAATCATTAGTGCAACGTCTCTATTCATCAACATTCGGTCAACCATCCGGCTCAGTCGTGACTACGTCACTGCTTCTCACCATCATTGCTCCTCGGCTATGCACACCATCATTGCGCTTCCATGCGCCGCCTTCAGTTCTAACTCTGCGCTTCCCTGTGTTGTCATGAACTCTATTGAGAGTCCAGCTCCATCATCATGTCAGCTTGGGTTACATCTACATTTCTGCCATAACGCCACCAAGTCAACCAGTTCACATCCAGATTTTGTTTGCAAACTCAAGTTGGTCTACTTCCCACCTTGAGTTTGAGGGGGGGTGTTAGAAGTATATTATAGTTCACATATATAGTATTGTGTAAATTGATACAACCTTTTCTATTCTTGATAATCTTGAATGTTGAAGAAGCCTTTTTAGAGAGATTGATGCAATCTTCCTTCTCTTACTCTTCTAAGTTTTCTCCTCTTTTTCATCTATGCAAGCCGTATACCAGAGAGGAGAGTGGGCACCTCTTTTGTTCTCACGACAAGAAAATAATATTTTATTGTTGTGCGGCTATTCCCTTTAAATCACATATTTATTGGGGTTTGCAAAATTAGGGCAAAAGGAGGGATCTAGGGTCCCACAAAATTAGCTCTAATTAGTCAGTTAATTTTTACTACTCTAGTGGTTGAGATAAACCACCTTATCATATAGAGGTCAAATGTATTACAGTCTTACAGATAAGATGCCTAGTCTCATCAATGACAACAAACACTTCTAGAATTACTTGATCATAAGTTTATATCTCTTGTACATAAATCTCATTTATATACATAAACTATTTTTAATAACAATTCAAGAACTAACAAACTCATAGTATAAAATAACAACATCCACATGTATTATAATATGAAACTTAATAATTATAAATTAAATTTATTAAATAATAACAAAATATTTTGGATGTGAGAGCATACATCTAACAGGTCCCAAATTTCATATTTTATAATATAATCCAAACTAAAAGTTTAAGTTCAATAGAAATATAATTTCATAAATAAGGCCCCAAATTTTATATTTTATAGTATAATTTAAATTAAAAGTTTAAGTTTAAAAGAAGTCTAATTCCAAAAATAAAACCCTATAAAATCTCCAAAAAAAAAATCCAATTCTATTAAAAGAGCTTTATTCTGTATCACTTTTCTTTATTTTTATTGCTACCTTTTTATATTTAAAAAAAAATTGAATAGTTATTTTGTATTGCCTAATCTATATTTTATAGATTTTATTAAAATTGCTCAATTAAAACTTTATTATTAGAATTTTATTCAACATATATATCTCTCTAACCGTAAAAATATTATAATTTTATATTACAAAAAATAAATGTGTATGTATGAAACAAAACATTAAAAAGATTTATATATATATATATTATATACTTATTAGAGTTTTATTATATTAATGTTAATAATTTTTTTTTGCTTCTTCTTGAGTTTGTGCAGTGGCAATGGATCTATTCATTCAACCAATCATTGAAATGATAAAATGCATATCAGGTCCTGTTGCCAGACGCATCAATTATGTAAGAAACCTGACAAAGAATTTCAATGAGCTCAAAGACAAAGCAGCAGAATTATTTACTAAAAGAGACGACATCAAAGATAGAGTAGACCAACAAAAGATTGAAAAAGCTCCTACAAAAGAATGTGAACGTTGGCTTGAAAAGGTGGGGGAGATTGAAAATAACTTGAAGATCATAGAAGAGGAGTACAATGCAGAGAAGAAATGGCTTAAAGGATGGTGTCCTGACATTTGTTCCCGTTTAAAGCTTGGTGAACGTGTGGTGGACATGATAAATAATGTCAAGGATACCTATGAGAAGTCCAAGTTTGAAGGTGGGTTTGTGGCTGATTTGCCACTGGAAAAAGTTGTTGAGGAGCTTGTCCCATCTTTAACAGCAAAAGCTGCAGCTGATCGTACCTTAAAGAAAGTAATGGATTGCATAGGAGACAAAAAGACTCAAAAAATTGGTATTTGGGGTATGGGTGGAGTGGGGAAGACAACTGTGATGAAACTCCTGAACAATACACTTGAAATTACAACAATGTTTGATGTTGTAATATGGGTGACAGTTTCAAAATCTTGGAGCATAAGGAAACTGCAAGATGAAATTGCGGAGCGCTTATCTATAAAAATAACAAAGGTGTCAGACAGTGGAGCTGCAAGAAAATTGTTTCAAGTACTGAAGGGGAAGAAATACTTGTTGCTTTTGGATGATGTGTGGGAAATGGTGGAATTAAATGATATTGGGATTCCAAACACCAGTCAAGACAATGGTTGCAAAGTTATTTTGACAACAAGAGTATTAGATGTTTGTCGCGAGATGGGAACTGATGTTGAGATCAAAGTTGAGGAATTATCTAAAGAGGAAGCTTGGGAGATGTTCCATTTAGAAGTGGGAGAGGTCGTTGTGTTTCCAGCCATCAAACCGCTTGCTGAAGATATTGTCAAAAAGTGTGATGGCTTGCCACTTGCACTAAAGGTAGTAGGCAGAGTGCTAAGAAAGCGGGAAAAAGTAGATTTTTGGAGTGATTTCTTAAGGGATCTGAAGTCACCTACTACATCTTTTGTCGATGCCGTTGATGAGAAAGTGTTTAAGCCATTAAAAGTTAGCTATGATCATTTAAAGGACACTAACAAGAAGTGTTTTTTGTATTGTGGCTTGTATCCAGAAGACTACGAGATCGGGAAATCTGAATTGATAAGGTATTGGATAGCAGAGGGGTTTCTTTCAGGTAAACTAACTTTTGCAGAGGCCCGTGTCAAAGGAGATGTCATATTAGAAGCTCTTATAGATTCGTCTTTGTTGGAAAGATGCGAGGAAGATGAATATGTGAAGGTGCATGACGTGATTCGAGACTTAATTCTAAGATTGACTTCACCAAATGGAGAAGAATCCACATATTTGGTGAGAGCTGGTGCTAATAAATCTAAAGAATTGCTGGAGGATATGAAATGGTCGTCTGCAACAAGAATGTCTTATATGTGTAATAATCAATTACACAGTTTACCAAAATCCTTCCGGAGTCCAAAGCTCTTAACATTGCTACTTCAAAGGAATAAGGAATTAAGGGTGATTCCTGAATACTTTTTCAACTACATGCCTTACCTCCAAGTTCTAGATCTATCATATACAAGAATCAGTTCTCTTCCAACTTCCATATCAAATTTGGTCAGTCTTCGAGCTCTGTTTCTTAGAAAATGCTATGATTTAAAGGCACTCCCTGAGGAAGTAATTGCACTTAAGGGGCTTGAGGTGCTTTGTGTCACAAGAAGTCAGATGGAATGTATCCCTAGTAGAATTTGGGAACTGAACAACCTTAAATGTTTGAAATTTTCATCCCTTAATTTTACTGGTGAAAAGAAGGCGGTAATTTCTAGTGGGATGATTTCTAGGCTCTCTCTATTGGAAGAATTAAGTATTCTAGGGAGATGGTTCTGTTTGCTAAGTGATGAAAGTGTAGATACTGTCACAAAAGAGCTATCCAACATGACTAGGCTTTCTTCACTTGAGTTCGAATTTCGAAGAGTAGATAATCTCCAACACTTCATCCAAAATAGCAAACCTTGGAGAGATGGCAACTTGGAAAAATTCTTATTTTTGGTTGGAATTTCATCAAGGAATTATGAATCCGTTGAGATTTTCAGAGGGCAAAAGAGGTGTCTATTTTATGATGGTGGAGGTGAAGGTGGAGCAAGAGATGGCGATGGTAGCAACATCATCCCTCCTGCAATAATGGAGGTGCTTGCTCGTTCATATGCTTTTTATTTAAGAAATCATTATGGAGAACTTAAAAATCTCTCAGATTTGGACACACGTGGACTTAAGAAATGTGGTGTGGAAAGATGTGGTGCAATTGAAACAATCATGGGATCAAGTGGAGATGGAGTAGAGGTTCCAGATGCTTTTCCAAATTTAGAAATCCTTAAATTGAGGGATCTCCCGAATTTGAAGTGCATTATGGAGGGACTCCCAATGCAACCACGAAAAAGCTTCACAAGTCTAAAGGAATTGTCTTTAACAGGTTGCGGACGGATTAAGAAGGTCTTCTCATGGGGATTGATTCGGCAACTTCATAATTTGGAAAGAATTTGGATTGACAAATGCCCAGAGTTAGAAGAGGTAATTTCAGTCGAGGGCAATGACTGTGAGATGCATGAATATAGGGAGGTGCTACCAAAATTGAGGTTCTTCTGTTGCTATGATTTACAGAATTTTGTGAGCTTTTTCGGAGGCATTTCGTTGTCTTTGCCCTCACTGATAAAGGTACATTTTTTCAGTTGCCCAAAATTGAAAAGGATTTCCTTTGGTGTCGATAATGCACCTAATTTGAGGCAGATTTATGGCAGCAAGCAGTGGTGGGAAGCATTAGAATGGGAAGATGACGCCATTAAATCGCGACTCGACCCTCTTTTCAACGGTTTCTTCGACTGAATATCTTTTTTAATTAGTTATATTAACTTTTTTATTTATTTTTATTTTTCTTTATTATGTTTTATTTTTTAATGAGTAATTCCTATGTACAACTTGATCGTGATCATGTATGAAAAAAAAGGGTCCAATAAACTTCATTGCAATACTCACATCACAATGGTGGTGGCATAATGTTGTTTTGATGGCAATAATATGATTATCATATTGTGAGTGAGCCCTTGTTAATGAGGCAAAATCAAGCAAGCTATAAGCATCTCTAATGTTCAATGTCGTTTCATATATAAAAATCTTATATTTTGATATTGTTATGTACAAAAATGTCATATTTTGACTCTAATATTAAAATGTCATTTTTTAATATAATGTCTTGAATTTTTTTGAAGTCTAAAGAAATTATGTAATTTATAGATACTTAAAAAATTGGATTTTTTTTTTATTAGAATAGAATTTTATATGTTTTAGACTCTTATTTGAATTATATTAAAGACACCTATAAATTGAAAATGTTATTTTTTTACTTATTTAAAGTGTTTAAAAAAGTTTTATCAAATCATACCTTAATTTTTTGTTCGTCTATTAAAAATAATTCTTTAAAGTTAAAATAATTTTAATTAAATAATTATATGTATAAATGTATATATAGATACATACACCTATGTGTATATATAGGCAAAAAAAAAAAAAAAGAATACTCTTAGATCATTATAAATATATATAAAGATTTACGAATATTTACTTATGTATAAGCTACACATATATAAACATATATAAATATACATAGATGTGTGCATATATATGTGTGCGTGCGCGCATATGTATCGTATTGTCTAAATACTATATACAGTTGTCTACAAAATAGAAGATTTTTATTTTTATTTTTTTAGGATAAGAATTAAATTAATTTTCTTGAAATTTCAGGTAATTATAAAAAAAAATTTGTGAAACCTCTCTAATTTTTTTTTAAATGATAAAAATATTTCTTTATTTATTTTTTTATATTTTTTTAATTTTGATCAATTTTTTTTAACTTTTTTTTTATGTTCAAATAAATATTAGTTAAAATTTTTTTTGACTAAAAAAATATAAGTTATTTATCTTAATTTTATTTGTTTTTATATAAAATAAAAAAAATATTAAAAAAATGTCAAAACTTAAAAAATAAATGAAATATGCATTTTTATCATTTTGAAAAGAAAAAAAATCAATAAAAATAAGAATAATCAGTGTCTTTTCATGAGTTTCAAATAAAAAAATGTAATTTACTTTTTTATTTTATTTACGGTTCACTTAAATCACATGACAATGTAAGTATAATCAGACTGAAATTGTAAAGATATCAAACCATTTACAATTCAAAGGGATAAATTAGCACTAGTGTGCTGAGAAGCATATAAAGTTCGCGCATCACACACACTCACACAGACAAAAACACAAACACAGAATGGCGTCGACGCCCAACGGATGGATTATGGCCCCTGAAGAAGATAATGACACCGGAAATTCGTCGTCGTCGTCGTCATCTCTGAAATTCGGCACCCCAGAGGCTCTCGAGCACGTCCGCAAACTTACAGACGTTGGGGCCATGACTCGGCTCCTCCACGAGTGCATAGCGTACCAACGAGCGATAGATCTGGAACTCGAGAACGTACTCTCCCAACGCACGGATCTAGACAAACAGCTCTCTAACCTCCAGAAATCCGCCGAGGTCCTTGAGATTGTCAAGGCCGATTCAGATTACATGCTCTACAACGTCCACTCCGCCTGCGATCTCGCAGATCAGATCAGCGGCAAAGTCCGCGAGCTCGATCTCGCTCAGTCCCGTGTCAACGAGACCCCATTGCGCATCGATGCCATTGTCGAGAGGGGAAATTGCATTGATGGAGTCAAGAAAGCTCTCGAGACCGAAGATTTCGAGTCTGCGGCAAAATACGTTCAAACATTTCTCCAAATTGATGCTAAGTATAAGGATTCAGGTGCAGATCAAAGGGAACAGCTATTGGCATCAAAGAAACAGCTTGAAGGAATAGTTCGGAGGAGGTTATCCGCTGCCGTAGATATTACCAAATAATTTACATACAATATTTTCTCTTATTAATGTTCTCATAAAAAACAATGCTTTTTTTTTTTTTTTCCCTCTTCAAATAAGATGAAGATATCACTTTTTCTTTTTCTCCTATTAATTATCCTTTTTTTTTCTCATTTTTCTTGATAACTTCCAAACATATTATTATAAGATATGGATTAGATAAGGTACTAATATAGGGATAAAATAAATCAAGTTAGTTGAGTTTAACTCTTAATTAATTTAATTAAAGACTTATGCAAAATTGATTTGTCGAATAAACAAGTAAAGTTTAAACATATTTTGAAATTCGTTAATTTATTAAAATTGGTTCAATAAATTAATTTAGATCGTGATTTATTCAATTAAAAATTCATTCATAATTTACTTGAAAAATTAAAATTAAGTTATTTGATCTCGGTTAATGATGAATTTAACTAAAAATTCATTGGAGATTCACTCAAAAAAACATTAAACTTAAATACAGTTTAAATTTCACTTATTTAAACGAATAAAATTTAAACAATTGACTGCCAACACAAATTGACTCATTTAGAAATTATATAATCCTAGGTGCTAAATGGGCTGAAAGTCTTACGATAGGTATCACTATAAAGGAGTTGAACCCAGCCCAAGTTGCTGGAAGGACAATGTTTATGTCACGTGACAGATCCAGGACACGTGCTCTCACGTTGGATCCCTTTGAAACAACGAAGACGAATCACAGCTCGAAGTACGACAAATTTTGATTGCGACGTTGTACGACACCTTACATGTGTCCAATTTCAATTTTGACTCATCCAAAGTTTGTTTAGGACCGTACACGTGCCCCTCGGTGTTTAATCGCTCGGTGGTGACGCAGCAGCGGCAACCACTTGACTGCCAAAAACGTCGACGTAACGCGTGGACCGATCTGCTTGTTATCTGGCCTCGGGATTCGCGTGGATTGATGCGGTGTTATCTATCTAACCACTTTGGTGTTATCGATGGGCAACTTATTGGATACGGCGGGCAGAGATATTCTTCTGAAACATGATAATATATTATTTTAATATTATTATATTATACATAATATGTTTTAGGGTAAATTATATTTATTTTTTTTAAAGTTTAGTAATATTACACATGGTATTTTTATAGTTTAAAAAATTATACTAATCTCCCTTGAAATTTATTATCAATAACAGAAGTATCTCTTTAGTTAGTCAACGTTAATTGACTGACGATTTTAAATAATATCATCTTAAATACTTTTCAAAATACCATTTTTACTCGTATCAACACCAACTTCATTCTCTAGCATCTCCCTTTCTCTATCTACTCTACCAGTCATCACTTCTCTCAAACCACTGCATCATCCTCAACTGAGACAAACCCGGGCACCAGAATTGCCAAAAGCTTCATTAGGTTTAACTTCAACAGTTGGTTGAATCGGCGATTTATATATCCACAAAATCCAACTACTATACTCTGCTTCAACAAGAAACACCCAAATCAAGAAATGAACCCCCGAAAAAATCCCAAATTATGGGTAATTCTCTAAAATGAAAATTCAAGACAATCAAAGCCAAATCTGAGAAAGTGAAAAAGAGAGAGAAAATGGAGTATTTGGGGCAAGGAAATGGGTTTGACAGAGAGAGGAAAATGAAAAATTTAGGGCAAGGAAAGTTTTACTTCCAATGACAATCAAGCATTATCATTCATACCCATCCTCAGTATTGTAGATGTTAGGCTTCAACACAACCTCAATCCCATTAACAAAGGCATAGGAATTAGAAGCATTGGAAGATGGTTTGAAGGTTATGTTCAATGTCTCAGTCGGCACATTGACAGAATACTCATTGACAATAAAAGCATAATTCAGAGCTGCAGTTGTTTGGGCTGCACTGAAGTTCTTGAGAAGGGCATACAGGCCAGCAGTCACCAAGAAAACAGCATTAGAAGGGTCTAGCCCCAAGTAAGAAGTAGTATAAAAATACAGGCGGACAAATTTACGACCAGAAGCAACAGGAAAACTATAGGTGTATTCGGATCAGAAAACCCGAGCAGTCATGAAAGAGACTGGGGGAATCGAAGGGTCTTGAACAGCAGCAGGGGATGGAGACGAATTCCCTCCTCTCAATGCAAACTTAGTCGATTGTCGTCGAGATTGGAGGTGCTTAGGGTTGAGAAGCGGCGGCGGCGGCGGCTTAAGGTTGAGAAGCGGTGGTGGTTACGGTGGTGGCGGTGGATACAACTGCAGTGGAGGCGGTGGTCGTTACGGTGGTGGTGGTGGATTCGGTGGCGGCGGCGGTTATGGCGGTGGACGTGACAGTGGGTATGTGTTACGGTGATGGCGGTGGATACCTTGAGGTTTGTTTTCAGAGAAATGGAGAGAGAGACGAGAGAGGAAGAAAGAGGTTAGGGTTAAGAAATTTGTCTGAGGGTAATTTTGTCATTTAATTATGATTTGTAAGGGTAATTTGATAAATAGATCAAATCTGTTAACAGCGTTTAGAGACAAATTCTGACAAGAGACAGTATTATTTTTGAAACCATAAGGGAGATTTCTGTAATTGTCAGAAACCTCAGAGGAGGTAAGTGTAATTATCTCTATGTTTTATTAACTATGGGTATTATTTTAACAAATTTCCCTACTGAAGTTTAAAAAAAGAAGTAACTATGGGTACCTAGTATGCTGTGGTGCAGATCATAGACATCCCTTCTGCGAAGATAGCAGAGAATAAAAATGGTGATTGGCAAAAAAACTGCATACATCTGAGGATCAAGGAAAAATGTCTCATCAACTCTACTTCTAATAACAAATCAACATGGCTGCAATAAGTGACAGCTACACGGGCATAGTGCAACATGTAACGAAACGATTTCATTTAGTAATCCGTAGCAATAATGGCAGAAATTTGCTTTTATATGGGTTCATACTAAGCCCCCCCACCCAAAAATAAAAAAATAAAATAAAACAAAAAAGAACTTCATTACTTAAAAAAGGGATCATCACTAATACATGACTTTGAAAATGAAAATTTTGTTAAAATCCCAATAATCATGTCTTTAATAAAAGCAAATCCATTTTCATCTCCATCAAAATCAGAATAGACTTGTTCCAATTGCAATGCAAAATCAAGTAAAGTGATTGTCAATTCATGTGGAATTCCAATACCCCAACTAAGTATGTATGTACACACATTTGTACGTGCAACATGTGTATAATGTACTAACAGAAAAAGAGAAACTCACAGGAACAACCAATATAGGCACTGTGTCTTTTCTTATGTGGATATTTTAGGTCTGTCATCATATCCTTCCCAACAAAGCGATAAAATGGGTGTCTAGTATTTAGGATGATCTCTATGACCACAAGAAGAAGCAAAATAAGCCAGTCTTGCGTGTGATTCCTTTTCAACTGTAGTTCCATGAGACTTAATGGTGTGTGCACCAAGCTCAACCTCCTTCATTCTACCCTGTTAAGAATTTTAGGGGAAAAAAACCACTGCATCAAATTAGCCAATAAAGTTGTCAATCAAACAATGAATTCCACCGAAAACTACTAGAAACAGAAATGACAATGTGATGGGAACAAAATCAACAAATTCTTTCCATCTTTCAATTCTGTAGTAGTTTTTCACAAGGATGTGATTTCTTTTGGATGGTTATAACTAATGCCAGAGAGTTGGCTCTGTTTGTTGCAATATTGGACGTTGTTAATGAGAGAAAACTCAGGTTTCAAATGCTTACATCACAAAACAAGTTTATACATACTGTGGACAAGATGGCAACTTACAAGGTTTTCACTTGAATTTTTGTGAAGTTTTATCCTGTATGTATATATAGTTAATTGAAGATACTATTCTATAATGCTTCTTTTATTTTCCTTTTTCTTTTTTCCCAATTTTCCAGGAAAAGATTTCCATTATGACAAATGGTGAAACTCTAGAATAGTTTTTCAAGCATATCACAGCAGCAGAATAGCAGCCTAAATTTCATTCTAAAATAGCCATTGCATCCAGAATCTTACTCCAAAAACTTTACGCCTGTGATTCAAATCCGACCTTTCTACTCGCACCAAAAACAAAATCATTTCACACCAGTCCCAGAAACATAATAAGCTTTCCCTTATAAACATACAATTAATTAAATTGAAACCATTACTCCCATCATATATATGAATATTGTTTGTATTTTGGTTATAAATTACTTGTTCTTAGGAAAAAGTAATATTAAGCACATTAATCTATGTCATCTTAACGTACTCATTTTGTTGACAACAGAAGTACTAGTCTATTGGGCTTTTTGGAATTGCATGGCAAACTCATTGTATTCCACTATTACACCATCAGGCATTAAAAACAGCTTGATAAAACTCATGTTTGTTAAATAAATTCAAAATCTTACTTTGGCAAGTCAAACTGCATTAATCATGTTAAGGAGTCACAAATCAACCTTTAAAAGGATAGAAGTCCGGGGTAACAGTTCAGATCATAACCTCCAACTCACAACATGTGATTAGAGTGCCTGTGGATAAAATTCCTTTTAGGGGAGTGGTGATAGGGCCTCAAAGTTTATTCATGTCTTTGCTAATCAAGCAACCACATAAGCTGAAACAAAGTGCCTTACATCAGAACTATCAAACCCCCCCCCCTTTTTTTTTTGCATCCGGACAAATTTGGAGACCCAAAAGTGTAAAAGTTTATGAGAAATGCTAACCTTCCCCCCCAAAAAAAAACTATCTCCAAAGTTGCATCCCAAATGACTTGACAATGTAAGTATTGGGTGGCTATCACATCACAATTGGGAGTTTTTCCATTTCATTTAAAATAGAAAGAATTCATAACGCAGCACGAAAACGTGAAAAGGAAACAAGCACGTTGAATTCCTTGATTGAATCAAACACATGGATTACTTACCGAAACAAGAGAAAATTATCTAAACTCGATATTGTATTTTACTAATGATAAGGCTACAGAGTACTAATCCGGATAAGAAACTACTAATTCTTCTATTAATCCAATTAAGAAACAACTAATTCCTTATTCTTGTTGAAAAAGAAACTGCTAATACTAGTGCGAACAAAATTTGAAAACCAAAATATCTCAAAAACTGATAAAAAAAAGTCCCATTTTTTGGATCATTTTGGATTATCAAAGATCGGCCACTTATTTTACATCAATTCCTTCCTCTTGCAAGGTGATCCCACAAGTAGGGTGTGTCCCACCTTGCGAGGGAAATGATTCAAATGAATTCTCTCCCTTCCATTTTGTTAGGCCTCACCATCTCAGATCCATCACATCATAAAATAATACACACCCAATAAAACATTGCACTAGGGAAACACACTTTTGGAATAATTTTCCGGGAAGGATAGTATGGATCAAGGATTATATACTTTTCTACGTAAAACTAAACAATATTTAGAACTTAAAACAATTTTTCACCGAAGAAAAAAATAAAGTTCTGATTGCATCGCCAACCTGCACATAACCCACAAAAAGAAACCAGAAAAAAAAAAAACCTACAAACCTGAAAGATATTCAAAGTCCCAAAGTAACAATCAGAGAACAAATCCTTCCAAGCCATAGTCGAACAAACAAGCAAATTACCGAACTGATTGCCGGATTCTGTGAAAAAATTTGCACCCAAAAAAGGGAATTTATATATATATATATATATATATATATATATATATATATATAAGAAACAGAATCTTAACTTCAGTAGGACGATCAAACAAAAAAAAGTGAAGTGATACCAAAAAGAACATGGTCAATACCTGAAAGACCCTCGACTATACGGATTTGCGCAGAAAATCAAACGAAAAACTATTCTAATGGGACTCCTCCGCTCTAAAATTGCAAGTTTGCGGCATAGTAGAGAGAGAGACGGAGTTTGAAATGAAAAACGGTTGTCCTCTAGGATGATCGTTAAAGACAGTTGCTATTTGTTTGTGAAAAAATTAACGAATCTGGTTATTTTCAAATATTAAAAAAAGAAAACAATTTCCTGTGGTCAACGTCATGACTTGTTCCGGTTATTACAGTCGTTTGATCTATTCTTTTATTCCACGGTGATAGGACAACGTACATCACGTGGGGCCTACAGGAAGAAAAGTCCGAGTGGTCTGTAATGAATTGAAAATTCTACGACGTCATGTCATACTATGTTGTGCACCTTGTGGAAACATAAAACGTTGTCGTTTTGTGTATGTACATCGTATCCCCTAAAGGACGTTACTTTCGAGGTCATCTACAAAGGAAAAACGACTGTGTTTTTTTTTTGTTTGGCAACGTTGAATGTTAAAATCTGATTTCTTAACCACAGAACCAATAACTTGGTGATAAATAACTGCCTTTTTAAGTCAAGGCTGCGACTGCTTTGTCTAAACAGGCTTTCTTGGACGGGGCCAAGTCCATCTGTGGCGGCCCCTTCTATGATAAATTTTTCTTTTTTTCTTTCTTTTAATAGTATGATATATTCTTCATTTAGGGGATTCAAAAATTATGTATAGGGAACAAAATTAGATGTTTTGGAGTGATTTTGTGAAAATTTAAAAAAGTTTGGAGGGAAGAAGGCAATTCTTGATTTTTAAAAATTTTAACAAAATAATAATAATAATAAATTTAAAATTTTTCATTATTGCCTGCAATAATTGTATTGAATATTTTCGACGGAATTACGTATTGTTGATTGGGGTTAATTGATCCTGATGACTTTAAACAAAATATATATTTATATAGTGTGGTACAAATTTTTTAGATTATTTCTTTAAGTTTACCCTACTAAAATTATAGAAACAAAAAAAAAAAGAAAAAAGAGGAGATCAATTTTGTTCTTTAGATTAACAAAATAAGTTAATGGCGTGATTTTCTGAACTTCACTAGATTTTTGTCATTGGTTTTTCCCTGGTCGGTGATTTTCTGATTTTAAACTTTCAGTAAAGAGTTTTCATTGATTAAGCTTATGTAAATGAGCAATTCTTTTATTTATTTATTTATTTTTGATGTATAATCATTAATCATTATTTTATACATTTATACGAGACTCTTAATTTTAAATTCTGAAAACTCTTAACAATCTAACAGAATGCAACAACTTTTAATTTTAAATTCTGAAAACTCTTAACAATCTAACAGAATGCAACAAGAACAATTCAAAAAAGAGAAAAGAAATTAAATAAATTATACATTTCCCCTTGGTGGGAAGAGTGACAGTAGAATCTTAGGAGAGGTCATGAATTACTAATCAAATTAGTCCCAATTTGCAAAATTGAGCAAATTGAATGATTAAATTTTATGCAATTTAATCTATGTTGAGATCTGTTTGAGATAATTTTTATATTTTTGTATTTGTTGCCGCAAACCAGGCATTTTTATATACATACACATGTGTTACGTCGAGATGCCAGCATTTGTGTTTGTAAAATTTAACTTGAAAAATATGTACGAGGACTTGGAAATTTTTGAAAAGAAAAATATTTAGCTCCAAACTAGATAGAAGGACTGTCTACACAAATACGTGTCTTAAACATAATTTTTCACGTATATAATACACAAACACTCTTTATTTATTTTATTTTAATTTTTTAATTAAAATTAAATAGTTACATGTTACTTATATGATTGTATACATGACAGATTAAGATTATGATACATATTGAAGAGTTGTAGGTCTCTTCTACCTAATTTGGAGCCAAATAGTGTCATTTTAAAAAAAAATTTTATGTTGACTTATTTTCTCAAACATGTAATTTCAAACAATCACTCGACTTTCATTTTAGTTTCAATTTTCTTGTTTCTATTCCATGGATTTTGGGTTCACTACCAACTTCACCTATGTGAATCACCTTTGTGTTTCCTTGTTTATCTTTTGGGGGTGTAGTAGGCACTCAACACATATCTATACATTTAAATGCTTATATGAAACTAGTTTTAACCTGAACACGATGTAATTAATTAATTATGCCAACTTATTTAACATGAACACAAAATTAAAACAATCATAAGATATGTCACATCCTATGATCATTTACTTTTCAAATATAAAGGTCCTTATATGTTACATGTAAAAGGATCCTCTCCGGTGTATTGTATTGGCAACAACATAGAATCATTCTATGGAGACAATCAAAACAACAATCAAGGAGAGAATCAGTCCAAGCATTAAGGAGAAACTTATGGCATTACAAACGTTGTACAAAGTTTAGGAGTTGATTAGTTCTAATTATAGAATGTATAGATATCATTCTTTGTATAGCATGTACAACTATTGTTTAGCTTTTACTCTTGTAACGTTTTTCTATATAATGAAACTCTCAACGCCATAAGCAATTGTTGTGGTTTCACTTCTGGTTTTAAACCTTCACATGGTATTAGAGCCCTATAGGATTAACCTCCACTCGATTCTATGGCCTCCGAAAATTCTCCTTCTACCCTCTCCTTCAACACCATGGTTCACATGGTTACAATCAAGCTATCATCCACCAACTTTCTCCTCTGGTGCAACCAGGTAATTCCCCTGCTCCAATGCCAAAAATTCTATGGATATATTGATGGGTCAACTCCAATGCCTTCTGCTACTGCTAATCCCACAACCCACAATCTTTGGAAGCAAAATGACCAACTAGTCATGAGCCTCCTTCTTTCCTCTCTCGCGGAGGAAGCACTCTCTATTGTCATTGGCCTTACAACATCAAAAGATGTCTAGAACTCTCTTGAAACTCAATTCAGCCATAAATCTAAGGTCCGTGAACTTCAAATCAAGGATGAACTCCATCTCATGAAGCGTGGTTCTTGTAGTGTTTCTGAATACTCTCGAGTATTCAAAGTTCATTGTGATCAATTATCGGCAATGGGATGTCCAGTTGACGACACTGATAAAGTGCACTGGTATTTACGTGGCTTAGGCCACGAATTTTCCACTTTCTCCACCACTCAACTCTCTTTAACTCCTATTCCAAGCTCCAAAGATATTGTTCCTAAAGTAGAGAGCTTTGATCTTTTTTCCAAGTCCATTGATCATAATGCAGGTGGTGTCTCTGCGTATGTGGCAAATTCCTCCGCTGCTCCTTCCAATCGAAATGCAAGGTCAAACAACTATCAAAACAAATATAAAGGTGGACAATCAAAGGGAGGAAACCGTAGCAAGCAGCACTATAAATGTCCCCCTCGATGTCAAATATGCCGTGAAAAAGGACACTATGTCACGGATTGCAAAAACAGATGCATCAAATCTGATGCAAACCTTGCTGAAGCTAGTTTCAAAAACAGATATTTATGAATGAATTCATTACGCTTAACTAATGCGTATATGTTTATATCTCATTAGTACAACTAATGGGATAACCACAAATAGACTCGGGTCCACGTCACCTAGTTTCCAACACTTCATATCCTACATGAACACCATGAAAGCTTTGTTTTGTGATCTTGTAGCATATTGGTTTTGGTGAAGATTAGATTGGATAATCTCTCTCCTATGCGTCTTTGTGCTTTCATTTTCTCTTATGTTTTATAATCTTTTAAAATTTATTAAAAACCTTGAATTTTTATTTTTTGCATTTAAAAAAGAATTGTCATCACTCATGTCAGAACAAATAAATGCAATGACTCAATTAAGTGTATTTAGTAGCACTATCTTAATAATCGACATAATTTTTTCTTTTCTTTTCTTTTTATTTTTTTTCACATTTTATATTTTTGTATTTTCACTCCTGGCATCACTTAACAACATCTTAAGATAAGAAGATATACTATGGAAGAACAAATATTTTTCTTTTTAAAAAAACAAGGGAAAATAAAGTAATGATAATTATTAAAAAAATATAAAATTAATTTGTATTAAGTCTCTCACCAAGATATTAAATTATTATGGATTAGAAGAGTTTTTCACTTTTAAGTTAAAAGACAATTTGTTATTTTATTTTTTGAGTTAGTTTATAATGATAAGTTGGGAGTAATCAATTTTAATATATAAAATTTTTTTTAATCGTTTTAATTCATATATCATATATACGATCAAATTCTCTGAAATGTGTCATGATGGTTTATCGTCCCTTCCATCATTAGTATCAACAAAAACATTAATATGATGACTCATCAACAAAATCATCGCGATTGATGCTGCACTTTTTGGCCCACGTGCGATCCAAGCTCGGCTCCCTGCGAAATACTCAAAACAGGAGATCAGAGGACCACCGAGTTGGCTCCGGCGGTAGCCGCTCCGATGCTTACGTCAATAAACTGAATTGAAAGACTGTAATGAAAGCCAAAATAATGAGCATGAAAATAAAGCGTACCTCTAGGGTTTAATTTATAGGTAGTGTCTTTCCCAAGTTGATTAGGATTTGGAGCCATGAATATAGGGATTGGATTATTGGAGATATCAGTTACCTTGTTGAATATGGCAACAGAGTGTGGCAGTTTTCTTGTTGGCGACTGTTTCCTTATTTCCTGCTCGGTGCACATTGAGGCGGTGATGAGGCCTGATCATTGGTGTGTTGTACCGTTGGCTTGTGTTCATACATGTTAGCTTTGCAGGAGAGCAGTCCTGCTCTGATGATATAAGCTCGGTCTTTGTGGGTCTTGCCTTTGAATGACTGAGGATGAGCTATATGACTGAGCATGAGCCATATGACCGAGCATGGGCCGGATGACTGAGCACGAGATGATCTGTAGTTACACGTGTCAAGTAGTGGTTGGTGTGAGCACATTGTGGTATATCAGTTACTCCTCCCCCAAGCCTTAGTTTGAGCTCGAGGCGTAACTAAGGTTTTATGAGTCCTTGAAAAGTCATGCGTTCTGTCTTCTCGTTTTTCTAGACGGCCGTTGGTACATCATTTACTGCGCAGCCGATTCTTGGGTTTCTCAAGTCATCATTGCTGCGACACCGTCGCGACGGTTTGCCTTGGTAGTCATTACTTTCCAAATGCATATAAAAAAGAGAAAAAGCTTTGTACGATTCTTTTACTGCCTTTTATGTTTTGAAGAGAAAATACATTCCGCCATTGTTGAACCAGCAAGCTAGACTGTGAGGAGTACCGTTCGTCCGAAGCTTTTTGCCCTATTCAGGTTCGGTTTTGGTCTCTTTGTTCATTTTTTCACCATCTTTTCTTTTCTTTTTGGTTATTTTGGAATGTCGACCTCAACTGCATCTTCTGGTGTTGGTGATGGGTCAGGGAGCCTCCCAGAGGCTTATTCCCTGTCGCAAACCCTTGTTAGGGGTAGTAGTTCCTTGGGGATTGGGTTGGAAGAGACTCGTTCTGGTCTCTAGGTTAGGATCGTTGATGCTTTTTCTGAGTCTAGGGATAGAGAGGGTGAGGTCTCCGGTCGATCCTCTCAGGGGAAGGAGACAAAGAGTACTGTAGCCTCTTCGTGGTTGGATAGCATAAGGGAGAGATATGATTTCCCTTCGAATATTACCCTTAGGGCTCCTGACGACATAGATTGCCCTTGGGATGTTAGGGAAGGCGAGATATGTGTTTACACCGCTTGGTTCGAGATAGGGTTACGCCTACCTCTCCCTAGATTGCTTAAGGAATTCTTTCGCTGGTTTAACCTTTGCCCAGCCGACCTGCTCTTGAATAGTTGGAGACACCTATTAGGGTTTATGGTTTTGGGTCGTCTGAACGATGTCGAGGTTTCTTTAGACTTGATCCGTAGTAAAATGGATCTTAAGTTCCTGAAGTCGGAGGGCCTCTACTATATGTCATTTGATCAGGGTTTCCGACCTCTGTCTTACGTACCGTCATCTAACAAATTTTGGAAAGATCGGTATTTCTTTGTTAGTGGAGAGTGAGAGGTGACCAACCCTGAGGACCAGATCTCTACGTTCCCCCGGAGCACGGGGTTTATGGGTGAGACCCCCTTTTCTTTTGTAATCTTTGCTCTGCTATTACCTCTGTGTTTTTTACTAACTATTGTCCTAACCTTTGTGCAGATAAGAGCATTAAGAGGAGGTCGCCCTTTACTCCTGCCCTCAGGGAGCAATACAAGAAGCTCCTACAGACCTCGAACAGAGACTACCGAGCTATCTTTCATCCGAACGTCACCATGCCTCCAAAGGACAAGAACGTTGTTGACGAAGTCCTTAAGTCTGTTGCCGGCAAATGGGGCTCGGCAAAGAAGAAGAGGGTGGCGAGCCTTCCCCCTCCTGCTGCGTCCTCTTCGAAGAAGAAGAGGATGAACACTACTGACCCTTCTACTTCTGCCCTTCCTAAGAAAAGGGCTGCCCCTTTTGCTTCTCCTTCTTCTTTGCCACCTCAGAGGGGCGTGGTGATTAGGGAGCCCTCTTCTGCCCCTCAGAAGGGCGTGGTGGCTCTAAGGCCCGCCTCTTTCTTGGCCCAGAGAGCTCAACCGAGGGGTAAGGCGAAGGTGGTTGCTCGGTTAGACCAGATACCTGATGGATATAGGGCCGTCCATCAGGCCATTGAAGACTTCTGGGCGGAGGCCCCATGAAAGGACTCTCCTTCCTGCAGTACTAGGAAAGGTACTGAGAAGACGGTTGTCGGCGCTATGAGCGCCCATTTGAAGGTAACGACCGAGCTCTCTTTCTTGGAGTTTTATCTTCCTTCTCCCTTTCTACTTTTCTAACTTGTCTCTCATTCTGTTTTGCAGACTTTGCACAACTTGGCTGCCATGATGGAGGCCACAGTGGACTTTCAGGCCTTGGAGAGGCTAGAGGACGAGCTGGATGAAGTTCGGCTTCAGCTCGGTATGGCTCAATCTCAAGCCACTACGGCCGAGGACGAGCTCAAGGAGGTGAGGAATTCCCTCTCATTTATGGAGTCCGAGAAGGATTCTTTCCAGTCTGAGCGGGATTGCCTTCTTCAGGAGCTGAACAAGCTGAAGGAGGAGAACAATGCTCTTCAGGCATCCATCGCTCAGAAGGTCGATGAGGCCAAGGTTGAGACCGAGGCCAGGCTGAAGACTGAGCTAGAGAAGATGGGTGACCAGATTACACAGCTTGGTTACGACAACTTCAAATCCAAGCGTCTTGCCAAATTTCCCGATATTGATTTGTCGGGGATTGACGATGATGACGAGGATGAAGATGATGATAAAGATGATGGATCTGCAAGCCCTTTAGTTTAGGGAAAACTTTTGTAGTTCTGTTTCACTTTTTGTAACCGAGCAAACATTCTAATGAGAATATCCTCTTTCCAGAGTTTTGTCTTCACTTTTCTTTGAATATTGGCAATCTTTGTGTTTTGCTCAAGTGTATCAATGTTTTGTAGTGCGTAAACGGGATTCGGCACTTAAAATTTGCAATTTTAACATAAGTAAACTTGCTCGGGGTTCAATGTATTGTTCTTTGGGCGGCCACTGACGATGGGCTGACTTCCAAACTTCTTGACTTGTGATGGCCTTGAATTAAGGTGTAATAATAAGCAACTGAACCAAACTCTTGACATCGGAGGGTTTTCGAATCATGGATTTTATTTAAATAATACAGTAACCAACCAATCAGAGCGTTAATTACCGAACGTAAAGACTTTGTGTAAAACAATTATTTTGACCGCTTAGAGCAAAACCCGGGCTTGCTTGCCGAACAAAGGACTTCGTTGTAAGGATCCTTGCTGGTCGGTACCTTTTCAAGGATACATTGATAAGAGGCCGAGCAGTTAGAATCATTCCGTTGGTTTGTAATCTTAGATATGTAGTTCGGTGTACTGTGATGGATCAAACGTGAGGTCTGTAAATTAAGATGGACCAGACTTAAGGCCTGTACATCAAGATGGACCAGACATGAGGTCTGTGCATTAAGATGGACCAGACTTAAGGTCTGTTCATTATGATGGACCAGACTCAAGGTCTGTTCATTAAGATGGACCAGACTCAAGGTCTGTACATTAAGATGGACCAGACATGAGGTCTGTACATTAAGATGGACCAGACTCAAGGTCTGTTCATTAAGATGGACCAGACTCAAGGTCTGTACATTAAGATGGACCAAACTCAAGGTCTGTACATCAGGATGGACCAGACATGAGGTTTGTACATTAAGATGGACCAGACATAAGGTCTGTACATTAAGATGGACCAGACTCAAGGTCTGTACATTAAGATGGACCAGACTCAAGGTCTGTACATTAAGATGGACTAGACATAAGGTCTGTACATTAAGATGGACCAGACCCAAGGTCTATTCATTAAGATGGACCAGACTCAAGGTCTGTATATTAAGATGGACCAGACATGAGGTCTATACATTAGGATGGAGGTCTGTACATTAAGATGGACCAGACATGAGGTCTGTATATTAAGACGGACCAGACATAAGGTCTGTACATTAAGATGGACCAGACTCAAGGTCTGTACATTAAGATGGATCAGACCCAAGGTCTGTACATTAAGATGGACCAGATTCAAGGTCTGTACATTAAGATGGACCAGATTCAAGGTCTGTACATTAAGATGGACCAGACATAAGGTCTGTATATTTAGATGGACCAGACTCAATGTCTGTACATTAAGATGGACCAGACATAAGGTCTGTACATTAAGGTGGACCAGACATAAGGTCTGTACATTAAGATGGGAATACTTCACGGAATTTTTAAAATAGCAAAATTTCTTTATTGATAATACTTTCGTAAGTGCTCCATATTCCAAGGTCTGGGAATAGGTTTCCCATCCATGTTTTCTAACCAATAAGTGGTCGGTCTCATTGTTTTGGTGACTCTATAGAGGCCCTCCCAGTTAGGTGATAATTTTCCCATGGTGGGATCCTTGGTGTTCTAGAACACCCTTCTTAAGACGAGGTCCCCAACTTGGAAGCTGGCAGGCTTAAGGCCAAGTTTCGAACGGCTGACCATCCTGCGCTGATATGCTTCCATTCTGACCACGGCTTGCTCTCTCCTCTCTTCAAGCAAGTCTAAGTTTTCTGCGAGCTGTTGGCCATTGGTCTCCTCGTCGAAAGCTTCGGTCCTTAGGGTAGGCATGCCGATCTCAACAGGGATTACTGTCTCGGTGCCGTAGGTGAGTGAGAATGGAGTTTCTGATGTTGGAGTTCTCCTAGTTGTCTAATAGGCCCAGAGTGCCCTAGGGAGTTCCTCGACCCACCTTCCCTTAGCACCTTCCAATCTTTTCTTGAGAGCATCTAGGATTGTTTGGTTAGTGACCTCTGTTTGCCCGTTCGCTTGAGGATGACCAGGGGAGGAAAAATGTTGGTTGATATTTAGATCCTGGCAGAACTTCTTGAATACTTTACCAGCAAATTGCGTGCCGTTGTCTGAGACGATCACGCGAGGTATGCCGAACCTGCAAACTATATTTTTCCAAGTAAAAATTTTGACCTTCTTCTCTGTGATGTGAGTTAGTGGCTCTGCTTCAGCCCACTTTGAGAAGTTGTAGTTAGCCACCAATAGATATCTCCTGTTCGGCGTGGCTTTAGGCAATGGGCCTACGATGTCCATTCCCCATTGTGCAAAGGGCCATGGGCTTATGATGGGGATGAGTTCATGTCGAGGCTGATGCTGATAAGGGGCGAACCTTTGGCATTTGTTGCACTTCCGAGTGTATTCTTTTGCTTCCTTCAGCATTCTAGGCCAGTAGTAGCCTTGTGTCAGAGCTCGGTGTGCTATGGTTCTTCCTCCGTTATGATTTCCGCATATTGCTTTATGAATTTCTGCCAGGACGTACTGAGATTCCTCGGGTGCTAGGCATTTTAACAATGGCTCAGAATAAGATTTTCGGTAGAGCCTTCCATTAAGGACAAGATACCGAGCTGCTCTAATGCAGATTCTTTTTGCTTTATTCTTGTCCTCTGGGAGGAGTCCTTCTTCTAGGTACTGGAGTATAGGAGTCATCCAGTTCTGAGGCTGTTTTGTAACTTGGGCGACCTGGACTTCTTCGATGCTAGGCCTCGGCTGGTGGGAGAATTTTATTGTTGAGTCCGTTCCTGACTTCATATGGGATGCCATGTTTGCTAAGGCCTCAGCTCTACCGTTTTGACCTCTCTCTACTTTTTGGATTGAGAATGCTCGGAAGGAATGTTTCAACAAATTGACCAGTTCTGAATACCGAAGCATTCTTTTATCCTTGACGGCGTGTTCTCCTTGGACTTGGCTAACCACTAATTGGGAGTCAGAGAATACTTCGAGGTTCTGCACCTCGCATTCTTGTGCTAGCTTCATCCCTAGGATAAGGGCCTCATATTCTGCTTCGTTGTTGGAGGCTCTGAACCCCAGGCTAATTGCCCTTTCGGTTGTGAGCCCATCAGGGGACCGTAGTACCAGCCCGACACTAGCACCTCGGTCGGTAGACGACCCGTTAGTGTATAGCTGCCAAGTTCCCATGTCCTCACATAGCTGTGCTCTGTCTAGTAGTGCTTGGGGTGAATTCTGCGACGAAGTCTGCCAAGGCCTGCCCTTTGATTGAGATCCGTTGAACATAGGATATGTCGAACTCCCCTAGTTCCACTGACCATTTGACCAATCATCCTGATACTTCTAGTTTCCTCAGGACTGTCTTTAATGGATAAGCAGTCGGAATTTCTATAGGATGAGCCTGAAAGTAGGGTCTGAGCTTTCTTGCAGATACTATAAGTGCAAGGGCCAGTTTCTCAATCTCGGGGTACCTCTTCTCTGTGTCTAATAATGCTTTGCTGACATAAAAGATGGGCCTCTGCATGCTCCTGTCCTGCCTGACCAGTACAGAACTAACAGCGTTCTTAGAGACTACAAGGTAGAGAAGTAGCTTTTCCCCTTGAATTGGCTTTGACAAGAGCTCAGGCGAGGCTAGGTACTTCTTCAGTTCCTGAAAGGATTTTTCACATTCGTCAGTCCATTGTAAAGATTTATTACCTTTTAGAGCTTTGAAGAATGGTAGACAATGATCAGTGGATTTGGAAATAAATCTGCTCAGAGTTGCTATCCTGTCGTTTAGGGCCTGAATTTCTTTCTTGGTCTTTGGAGATTTCAGTCCGACCAGGGCCCCAATTTGGGTCGGGTCTGCCTCTATACCTCTCTGAGAGACTATGTATCCCAAGAATTTTTCCTTTGTTACACCAAAGGTGCATTTTGAGGGATTGAGCTTCATCTTATACTGCCTGAGAATATCAAATGTTTGGGCTAGGTGCTGGAGATGATTGCTCTTCCGCAGGCTTTTGACCAGCATATCATCAATGTAGACTTCCATAGTACTGCCGATTAAGGGGTTGAACATCTTGTTAACCAGACGTTGGTATGTGGCCCCAGCAGTTTTTAGTCCGAATGGCATCACTCTATAGCAATAGAGACCTCGTTCAATTATGAATGACGTTTTCTCCTGGTCAGGAGGATACATCTGTATTTGATTATACCCGGAATAGGCATCCATGAAGCTCATAAGCTTGTGTCTTGCAGTAGCGTCGACTAACTGATCTATCCTTGGAAAAGGAAAGCTATCTTTGGGGCATGCTTTGTTGAGGTCCGTATAGTCGACACAGACCCTCCACTTGCCGTTCTTCTTCTTGACCAGAACAGTGTTGGCCAACCAATCAGGATAAAATACTTCTCGTATCATGTTGGCGTTGAGCAGCCTTTGAACTTCATCGTTGATAACCTGATGTCGTTCAGGAGTGAGTGGTCTTCTCTTTTGTCTCACTGGTGGATGGTCTGGATCCACCATTAGCTTGTGTGTGATGAGGTCGGGATCTATTCCTTCCATATCCCTTATTTTCTAGGCGAACACGGAGAGGTTTTTCTTTAAGAATTTGATCAACTCATCCTGCTCGGTCTGTGTCAGGTCGGGACCTCTCTGAAAGTGATAACTGGTTAAAAAGTGCATATTTATTTTGTTAACCCTAGATATTCTTGCACTTTTATTATTTTAATTTCTCCAATCTATATGCATTTGCTAGTTAATTCTTATTTTATCTTTTTGCAGAGAAAGTTTGACAAAGTTGATGATTTAGTGGTGGATTTGGAGCAAAAAGGAAAATATTGGGCTTTGAAGTGCTAAAAGAAGTGGAAAACAAGTGATTTTAGGTTAGAAGAGAGGCTTGGTCCATATGTTGGTGGACTAGGGCATATTTTAGCATTATAGGCTCTATTTTGGAGCACTTTAGACTCCCTTTTTGGCCCCTAATGTCTAATTACAGGATTTTATTCTTTTTTCCTGAATTCTTATTTTGTGGGGGCATTTTTGGAAAAAGGGGAATATTATTGGGAGCTAGGGTTTTGGAAAAGAGGAAGGTCGTCTTGGAGATCTAGAGGAGGAGAGGAAGGAAGGAGACGACTCTAAAGAAGAAGATGAAGAACTCCAAGGCTATGGTGGTCTCCTCTTCCACTATCATGGGCTAAGTTCTCTCATTCCTAAGGTTTAGATGAAACCCTAGTCAAGTAATATTGCTTCTTTGTATTTTATTTTTGGGTTAATTAGTTTTGGATATTGATTGTATAACGTTGGGATTTTATTAAGGCAATGATCGTATTATTCAGTTTCACATAATCAATTTCTGTGATTTTGTTTATGTGGTTATACAATAGTAATATGTGTACATACATCAAAACCTTAGGACGAGTCATAACTCAGGGAAAACAAATTGTGACTATGACCTTAGAATTAGCGTAGACAATTTGTGTTGACCAAAGATGATTCGTGCTTAGGGTTTTGGTGCGTGGTTTTCTTGATGATTGTATTGAGGCTTGTAGCCAAAATACATATTTTACATCCAAATTTAATGGCCCAAGAATTAATACAATTGAAGCTAGTTACAAGATTAGTGGTGGATTCAACACCCTAGGAATCCTCTTTTAATTTGATTCATCATTAATTCAGTCAAATATTTGCTTTAATTATAGTTCTCATTTAATTTTAGAAAAGAATCAACAAACAATCACCTTTTGTGAATTTGAATTAAAGTTAATCTCAACTTTAGTTTTTAAACAATTAACAGTCTCTGTTGGTTCGACCCTTACTTCTCTACTATACTAGTAGTTTAGTTTGGTAATTTTATTGATTTCCACGACAGATCAGTAAGTAATGCCCCTGATCTTCCGAGCTGACCAAGACTTTAATAGGTTCCCTTATAGGCTTGGCCCCGCTATCCCTTCCTCTAGGGCTTAGTGGCTCGTCAATACTGGAGGGGCAGTCTTCTGCCTCGTGATAGCAAGAGTGGATTGGATCCTTGCATTCACGGGCATGCAATAATTGCTATTTGGGGGCCTTGGCCTTGAGTGCGAGGGCATGGCATTCTCAGGAGGTCGGTTGGCATCCTCTAATAGAGTAGACAGTCTGATTGTGGACGTACTTCAGGCATTGATGGAGGGTTGATGTGACTGCCCCCATCTCATGTAGCCAGGGCCTCCCAATTATGACATTGTAGGAAGATTTGGCCTTTAGGACCATGTATTCTGCTACTGTGGTCTTCTGTCCGTCCCCTTCGCCTACAGTGGTGGCCAGATCGATCCTTCCCAGTGGAGTATTGAGGTTCCCATCAAAACCTGCCATGATTATACCAGTGGGCTTAATGTCACTAGGGTTGAGCTTCATCTACTTGAAGGGCTCATAGAACAGAACGTTAGTCGAACTCCTAGTGTCCACAAGGACTTTTCGGATCTCGAAGTTGGCGATCTTGAGGGAGATGACCAAGGCGTCACTGTGAGGACAGTGTACTCCTGTAAGGTCTTGATCCGTAAACTGGATTTCTGGCACAGGTTTTAACCTTTTCTCCACGTTTGAGATCTGTATGATATTGGGAGTGGACCTGGCCTCCCAAGCATAACGCTTTCTCGACTTGTTAGAAGTCCCTGTGGTAGGGGAATCTGCGTGTAGGACAAAGATCACTTGGTTGTTTTGCCGTGGGGGCTCGTTCTGTCCTTCCTTTTGTTCTTGCCTCTGGTCGGTCTTCCTTTGCTGGGGTCGCTCATCACTAGGGTTCTGTCCTCCGTCTTGCTTGACGAACTCCTGTAGTCGTCCTCTCCTTATTATCTGTTCAATCTCATGTTTGAGAGCTTTGCAGGTATTAGTTGTGTGTCCTCGGTCTTTGTGAAAATCATAATATTTGGTTTGATCTCGGTAGCTGGGGTCACCTTTCAAAAGCTCTGGCCATCTCAGGTTCTCTCGAGATCTTACTTACTTCAGAATGTTGTACGGGGAGGTATTTAGAGGAGTAAAGTGGTTGAACTCTTTTAGCCCCGAATTATAGAAAGTTCTGGGGGCCCTTCTTTTCTCTGGGCTTCTGGCTCTCTTCCTAGCCGAACTGGTATCCTTCTTTTGGTCATCCTTCTTCTGACTGTCTTTCTTCTGGTCGTCTTTCTGAGCTTGTTCCTTGACCTTTCTGGAAGTGTCCTTGGTCTCTTCCAAGTTAATGTATTTCCTTGCCCGGTCCATGAGTGCTGCCATATCCACGGGGGGATTTTTGGTCAAGGAGTCCCTAAAGCCTCCTTGTGCAAGACCAGCAGCCAAAGTAGCTACTAAGAAACCAGGGCTGCAATTTGTCACCTCGGTGAGCTCGGCGTTGAAATGCGTAATATACCCCTTGAATGATTCTTCCTTTGTTTGCTTTATGTTTAACAGGAATTCTTGGCCCTTTCTCAACCTCCTACTAGTCATGAATCTGTCCAGGAATCTTCTTCCGAGCTCATAGAAGCTAGCAATTGAGTTCGGTGGGAGGTGATGGAACCACTTCAGAGCGGTACCATTGAGGCTGGTTACTAATGTTCGGCATAGAAAAGCGTCAGAAGTACCGTGTAAAGCCATGGTGTGCTGGTAGTGGGAGAGATGGTCCCCTGTCCCATCATAGGGGGTGAATTTGGGGACGACGAATTTCTTGGGTCTCTCCTCAGCCATGATAGCATTGGTGAACGGGGTGGCCGACCTTCCGAGCAGCTTGCCCAGCTCATCTTGCTCTGGATACTGGGCACCCCTTACAATAGCAGTGCGGTCCATTGATTCAGCAACTTCCTCGGCTCTTATTGATCCCCTTGGTAAGATGGGTTGCTGCGAGGCAGGCCTTATAACTTCAGGGCCTACATGGGTAGGCTGGTCTTGGCCCATTACTAGAGGGTTGTTCTGATTTTCTTGTACTGGTGGTGCAGGAACCACTCGAGGTGGTGACTCTTGTGGTACGTGATTCACTCCCGAAGCCCTTGGGATAGGGACCCGGGTGGTGCTTCGATAATGGACTTCTGGGATCAAGGCGGGCACTCCTCTGCCGGGGACTGCTGATGGCTAGGGATCTCCATGAATATGGGCAGCTGTAGAAGGCTGCCCTTCCCGAGCGCTTGTGGCGACGGGTGGATTCTAGGGATCAGTTTCATGATTCTGGATAAACAACGCCAGGGTTCTAAACATGGTTAGGAGCTGTTCCCGCAACAACTGGTTCTGCCGCCTAGTTTCAACAAGCTCCTGTTGTACGGGATCAGTCACTCGCCCTCTTCCTCGTCCAGCAGGCGGTTGAGGCTGAGGGTTCTGAGGATTTTGAGTATTCTTCCTAGGTCGGAGATTGGGAGCCATAATTCTTTGATAAAAGGAGGACGAACTTTGATTCAGTAGAGCACTTGGTGATTGTCGCTCCCACAGACGGCGCCAAACTGATGCTGCACTTTTTGGCCCACGTGAGATCCAAGCTCGGCTCCCTGCGAAATACTCAAAATAGGAGATCAGAGGACCACCGAGTTGGCTCTGGCGGTAGCCGTTCAGATGCTTAAGTCAATAAACTGAATTGAAAGAATGTAATGAAAGCCAAAATAATGAGCATGAAAATAAAGCGTACCTCTAGGGTTTAATTTATAGGCAGTGTCTTTCCCAAGTTGATTAGGATTTGGAGCCATAAATATAGGGATTGGATTGTTGGAGATATCAATTACCTTGTTGAATATGGCAACAGAGTGTGACAGTTTCCCTGTTGGCGACTATTTCTTTATTTCTTACTCGGTGCACATTGAGGCGGTGATGAGGCCTGATCATTGGTGTGTTGTACCATTGGCTTGCGTTCATACATGTTAGCTTTGCAGGAGAGCAGTCCTGCTCTGATGATATAAGCTCGGTCTTTGTGGGTCTTGCCCTTGAATGACTGAGGATGAGCTATATGACTGAGCATGAGCCATATGACCGAGCATGGGCCGGATGACTGAGCACGAGATGATCTGTAGTTACACGTGTCAAGTAATGGTTGGTGTGAGCACATTGTGGTATATCAGCGATGATTTATATAGTACTGTTTTTTTCTATTGAAACTTTAGGGCAATTTTAATGGTGAAATTAAAGGAGCTATCAAAACTAAATTTTGGTAAGTGTGTTAAAAAATTCTATTCTAATAATAACTTTTATCTCTATCAAAATTTGACTAAAATTAAAAATTTTATTAAACACAATTTTTATTTTGATAATTATTATTTACATTAATGCTTCAGATTGTAATATATCAATAGTCTATATTTGATATATTTTATAATATTTTTAATGATTGAAAAAGATAGCTAAAAAAACAATAATTTTATTTAAAAAATAATAATATTTACCATTAGAACAAAAAAGCTAAAATATAAAATTTTTTTGTTACGATATTATTACTAAAATGTAACGGTATTGAAATAACTTTTGTTATTAGAATTTATCTTACACAGTGAGGCCCTTACAGCAACACATGGACGTATCCCTTGAAATAATTGCCTGACCCAGAAAAAACCAGTGTTGGCCATTAAAGTACAAAACTTTACAGCTCACATGTCTGACCATTTGGTTCACTTTTTTCACCATAAATTATCAGCATCTTTTTAGAAATTGGCATGTTGGCAAGACTCGTAAATTTTGGTTGGTGGATTAAAAAATTTTATTTTAATAATTAATTTTTATTTTTATTAAAATTTGACTTAAATTAAAATTTTTATTAAATATAATTTTTATTTTAATAGTTATTATTCAATACTTTATATTATAAAATATCAATACTTTATATTTGATTATTTTAATAATTAAAAAAATAATATTTATAAATCTTTTGTTACTATATTACTATTAGAATTTACCGTATTGAAACAACTTTGTTATTAATATTTATCTTACACGATGCCGCTTTTCCAGCACCACATGAGACCTATCCCTTGAAATAATTGCGTGACGACAAACAACTTTAAAAAATTCAGTGCTGGCCATTAAATTGTGATCACCTTCTTAGAATTTTCTTCCATAACGACAACGACTCCATACAACGACTCCGTACTATATTCAAAGAAGTCTGCTGGCCAATTTTCTTCTATTGCAGTTCTTAGATCTATGTTTCTTTGTTAAGTGTGAGTTTTTTGTGAACTTTAAATCAATTTTCTCCTTTCGTAATTTATTTCTGATTTGTCGTTCAACTTTAGATTGATATAGAATTTAAAATACTGTATTAGTTCTATATTGGAAGATCTATAAGCAAGAGATGCCTTCTCAAGTCTTTTTTGATTTTTAGATTTGTGTTTCCTAACTCTATATTGGAAGATCTATAACCAAGACGTGCGTCTTTAAGTCTTTCTTGATTTTTAGATTTGTATTCTTTATTAATTTTGAGTGTGTTTTTTTTTTTTTTTTAAGAACTTTACAACTTTCTCTCTTTTTCTGATCTCTTGTTTGTTGTTTGAAACACCCTAGCTCTGTTGGAAGAGATTTACAAGAAAGAGGTATGTCTTCGACTCAAGTCTCACTCTCTCCCGCTCTCTCTTATTAAACTAATTGGCCTTCTTATGTTCAAATAATGTCATGTCTTATATTTGCAAGAATGTTACAGAGAGTGTTTAGGATATTTTTTTTAGACCTTTTATTTTAACTACCTTGACATACCTCTTATAACTTCTGATTTATTTATTAAATTCAATTTAATTCTAATAAGGGCTTTCATTTTTGAATTTTTATTTTTTAAAATCCATTTTTGGCCAAAAAAATTCAAATGCCTACTTATTTTTTTCCCCATTTTTTCCTTAACTGCTAACTAGTAGTCCTAATTTTATTTTTTTGTGTTACTTTTTTTTAGCCTATATTCATTCTATTTTAATCTTTGTTTTTTATTCCTTTTAATTTTCGAAAGCTTATAAATTGAGGACAAAATAAGGTGTATGTTCCACATTTGTTTTATTTTCTTTAATTAGAAACTAAACTCATATGATTTTTGCCCTATGCATCGCACCCATGGTAGAATTTTTTTGTAAAGCAATGTTTGAAACCCACCCATACTGTTAGATGCATCGAAAAAAAGACTAAATTATAGGTTAATAATTCAATCGTTGGGTCAACTGAAATCTAATCGTAACATAATAATTATGTCATAAATATATTTATCATTAATATTCATAATATATAAGTTATATAAAACATGAAAAATTCTTAAATACTTACATAATAAATTATGCATGAAAAAGAAATTTTTTTTACAAATTTATAACATAATTTTTACAAACAAAAAGATTAAAAATTTTATATTAAAATTAAGAATATACTCAAAATTATCAAATTCATTATTAATTCCATATGCTTATGTGAATTTCAAACAAGATTTAATGTGTAAAGAAGCAAGTTTACATTTTTTGTGATAGAAAATTTTTGATGAAATTAATTCTTAAAAAATTCTTAACTTGTCAGCCAAAAGAAAGGATAAATTTCAAAGTTACAAACTGCACACTTTACAAGTCCCACACCGAATTTGATATACTAGCATCAAGAATTTGTTTGCTGATAAAGCAAAGTCAAAAAGTTCAATTTAGAACAATCCCAAGTTTATCCCACATCGCATAGAGAGTGAAAGGCTCAAGACATTAAAAACTGTAAAAGATGGCCACCTGGTCATGTGAGACGTCAATCAGTAGATAGAAAAGCATTTTTTAAAAGTCAAAAAGCTTTTTCTGCATTTAGTACCATACAATGTCATTACTAAAAAATAATTTTTGTTTTCTTCTCACGTCTGGTACTCTTGTGTATTTGCTAACACAGTTTGAATTTTTTTCATAATATTTTGAACCGGACGGTTACGGTTCCTTTAAACCGTTGGCCGGTTTTAGTAGTTTTAATTGAAAACAGTGGGTTTTGCGTGTCTCATAAACTGAATCGGTTTCATTTTTAAAACAGTGGTGCAGTTTTAATCGAAAAATTTGATAAAGACGTCGTAAAAGCTTCTAGTTTAATATCCAAATGTTTGACATTTTTAAAATATATATATGCATATGTATATATATTTAGTACCTATTTGATGGTATGTTTCAGCTCTCTTTTTCCAGACACTTTAAAGATTTATCAGCACAAATTGTAAATAATGAATATTTTATTATTATTAAAAGTTAAAGATAAAAGATGTTTGTAATAAAGAATTGTGAATGTTCTTATATTTAAATATTAAATATTTTATAAAAAAATTATGAAATTAATAAAACAACTATTATTTTACATAAAAGCCAATGTAGAAACATAAATTCGTTTATATATTTGTGCATTGGACATGTAGCCATATACAAATACATACATGTATAATAATTGTGCATATAAAGGTTGTTTATGCATGCAAAAGTGCATGTGTATGTGTGTGAAAGTTATATACACTTAAAAAAAGCGTCACAAGACTTACTTTCACATAGCAAGATTTCACATCATTAAAATAGTTGTGGATTTCACATCACTTTCTTGATTTTAAATGAATTAATAATATTGTTTTATAAATTATTAGAACAAACAATTATTTTAAAAACAGATCATGCTTTATTAAAGGAAACGTAGTTTACTTTTGTTATAAAATCAAAAGCATCAAAGAACTATTATAAAAGGCAGCGGAAAAGCAAAAGCAACATTTTTTCTTTTAGGGTAAAAGTAAAATATGATTCTTTGAATAAAAATGTTCTGTTTGGATATCAAAAGATGTCTAATTACTCTCAAATCTCATAACCCAGTTAAATTGATGATTTCATTTAATCTTATTTTTAAAAGTAGCAAGGAGAACCATAATTTCTCTGTCAAAGTTTGTAGTATTATTCTCTCTCTCTCTCTCTCTCTCTCTCTCTCTCTCTCTCTCTCTCTATATATATATATATATATATATATATATATTTTGAATATTCCGTTCAGAATTTGGTTTCCAATATGCAGATTATTAGAGGTTTGAATATGTAAATTTACTGGGGAGTTTTGGTAGGTTCATGATTTGTGAGTTAATTATTTATGTAATTGTCAATTGTTCATTTTTTTTAATTGATATTTTTGTTTTTATTGCTTAGATTATAATTTTGACATGATTATTTAAATAAATGCGACTCACAATTTTATTCTTCATGTATTAAAAAATTGTTATTTATTTATTTATTCCATTATTCACTGACTAGTGTGTATATATATATATATATATATAAATAAACATTTTGGCCATGTACTTAGAATTCCTAATTCTTAAATTTTTTACTGCAGTGTAATCTGAACATTTCGTCAACTTCTATTTAACATGTAGACCAAAAAAAATTGTTTTCAATTTGAACCTTTTACATTCATTTCCCATCCAAATTTCAAAGGAGAAATCTAGGAAAGCTTACATTACATTGTAGAAAAAAAATATCAGCTTTGTTCAAATTAAAAGTGGACTAATTAAGCTAAAATTTTCGTCAATTTTTTTTC
Organism: Nyssa sinensis; assembly: GCA_008638375.1. Taxonomy (NCBI): domain Eukaryota; kingdom Viridiplantae; phylum Streptophyta; class Magnoliopsida; order Cornales; family Nyssaceae; genus Nyssa; species Nyssa sinensis. Next base: position 23,064,483 of record CM018042.1, read on the forward strand.
CAAATAGGTAATACACGCACCCACCTCCCAACCAAAACTTGAATCCTGTGCCTCTCCTTTGGAAGTAGCTGGAGCCTGGAGATACTCAAGCTAACAGTTGATAGTAAGATTTGTCTCAACGTGGGTGAGAATCCTCAAAAACTTAATGTTACTAATAATTTATATACAATGCATGTTTGTATTTATATTCTAGCAATTAATTCTATAGAGGATTTTCTAAAGAATATTAATTATAGAGTAATACAATTTTTAATTATTTACCATGGAAAGTAATCCCAAAATTTAATGCTACTAATAATTTGAAGATAAATGCTTACTTACCAAAAAAATTACTAAAATATTTTGATTTTGTTTGCTGATTTATTTTACTGTGTGTAATGATAGTAGGGATGGATTACATGCACAATTTTTAACATAAAAATATGATATGTATGTATTTTTCTAAGGGTGATGAATTTTTTTTATATGTATCATCTAATTTAAGTTATAAGAAAGCTCATATTCTATTTTTTTTTTTAATGAAAAACTTATTGATACTAATAATTGTTACATAATGTATATATACACATGCATGTTTATTTTTATATTCTGGCAATTAATTATATAAAGGATTACTTTGAAAATTATTAGTTATAAAGTAATAGAATTATTAATTATTTACCATGGAATGGAATCTCAAAATTTAATGCTACTAACAATTTTTATATAATTTGAAGATAAAAGAAAACATTTACTTACCAAAAAAAGAACTAAAATATTTTGAAGTTGTTTGCTTATTTATTTTAATGTGTGTAATGATAGTAAGGATGGATTACATGTACAATTTTCAACATAAAAATAGGATATGTATGTATTTTTCTAAGGGTGACGAATTTGTTTTTATATGTATCATCTAATTTAAATTAACGTGGGTGAGAATCCTCATATTCTAATTTGCGTATTACTAAAAGCTTAATATTGCTATTAACATTTATATAATGTGAATATATATATATATATATATGTATATGCATTTTTATTTTTATACTCTAGTAATTAATACTATAATTTATTTTTAAAATAAAAGAATTATAAATTAATAGAATTATTAATCATTACCATGGAATGAAATCTCAAGATTTAATGTTACAATTAATTTTTATTTATTCTGAAGATAAAAAATATTTAGTTACCAAAAAAAAGTACTAAAATAATTTGCGTTAGCTTATTTATTTTTGTGTGTAATAATTTAGTAAGGAGGGATCACATACACAATTTTAAATATAAAAATAAAATATGCATGCATTTTTTCAAGGGTGGTGAACTTTTTCTAAATGAATCTTCTAATTTAAGTTAAAATAAAGCTCATCTTCTTGTTTTTCACAATCCAAAGGTTCAATATGTTAAAACATCATTCAACTTATTCTAGTGGAAATGAAAAAATCATTTACATCATTGTTCACGGCTCTTCCTCAAAAATGGAAGCTTTTAAAGCTTCCTTGAAGACTTAAATCTAACAAAATTCCTCTACCCCACTCTAACAAAGAAGTCTCATTCTAAGCTTTGATATCAATTTTACTCAAAATTGCAACATATTTCTATGCAAAATTGAAATATAATTTTCCTTTTACGACTTTTTTTTTAGTGTGATTTTATTCAAGAATTTCTTTCAATTACATTGTATCTATATGATTTTTCTTTAAATTCATTGAACAATAAAAGACCACCACTTCTTCGATTATTTTATTCAACAAGATAATGGAGTGTATATGTGTTTTCCTGAACTTCTTGTCATAAATTTTTAGAAAGATTTGTTATAACATATAAAAAGTGATCTTTTTTTTTTTTTTTTTTGCTTAATGAAGTTTTATGGTCATTCACATATTTATATGACTTAATAGTTTTCCATTTCCTAGTCTCTCAGGTCTATTATTAATCTAATCTATAGATTAATATTGAAAAAGACTTTTTCAATAAATTTAATTATTTAACCAAAATATCATCAATCAATATTAAATGTTTATTCTTTTTTTTTTTAATTTTTAAATTTATAATTAAATATTAAGAATAAAATTTGTCCTCAAATAAATTTCGGACTCCATCCTTGTTATCAACTAATTGAAGTATGCATTTTGGTAACTCTCTTGGTAATTCCTCCTACATGCTTGTAATAGTATTTTATACAATGGAAAAAGTATGTCTTTACCATTGTTGAATAAGGCGTGACCTGTTTGTACAACCAACCTTGTTCACTGAGATGGTCACATCTGTTAAATCTTTCCCAATCTGCTCACAGCCCAAATCCTTGGCTTATAATTAATTTGCAACTACTAATCATCTTACAAAATAACGACATGCACAAAGGTGGCTTGTGCTAAGCGAATAAAATAATTGATTTAAGCTCTATTTATGAAGAAGATTTTGTTAGATTCGTAACTATAGCGGAAACGATTTCAAAAATCTATTTGAGTCTTTTTCTTTACATGAATTATACAATTTTGAAAAGAGGATTAGAAGTACTTTATTCTTAATAATCTTGATTGTCAAAGAAGCCTCGTTAAAAAGTCTTAGAAGTATATTATAGTTCACATATATAGTATTGTGTAATTGTAGTAGGATTAGGATTTCATGATTTATTTTCTTTATTAATACTTTTCATATACAACATTTTCTTTATTACTACTTTCTATGTACAACCTGATAACTCTCCTTATATAAGAAGATCTATTGTTTAGTTTCATTTTCAATTCGGTCTAATACAATGTATTTCTTTGAATTTTTCTCTTCTCCCTCTTCTCTTTTTTTTTTTTTTTTTTTTGTCTATTTCTTGCCTCTTTATTTTATATTATTTCACCAAATTGAATACGGTATCAGAGTCACTTGGATTTTTCCACCATAGTCTTCTAATCAATCAGTTCATCACCATGGTCAGTTTCAGCCATACCCAGGTCCGTGGTTTGCAACAGGCCAACCTCAGACTCCGATATATCCACCTTCTGGATTCATTCCCGTTCCAAATCTTTCAGCACCATTACTCTGTTATATTTTTTATATCTTTAAAAGTTGCAAAATTGATTTTAACCTCTTCCTGATATTGTGATTTTTTGGTTGTTGACTTTTTAATAATATTATTGCTGATTTTTTGCCATGTGTGGAGTTTTCTTTGGGATATTTTGTTGGTGGAAGATATACAGAATGCCTATAAATAGAGGCTTATGTATTCTTCCACAACACAACAACAAGAGTTCTTATTCTCTTTAATCCAATCTCTTCTATCCAACCTTTATGTATTTTTCATATTATCTTTGTGTGGGCAACTTTGATTCTAAACGGTTCATCCTTCTCCCAGTGGGCATGGACTCTGAGGAGATTAGCTGTGAGGAAAACCTGGGTTGTATCTTGGAGTTGTCTGTGACCATTAGAACCTTCACGTAGGGAGGCACAACAGCTTTAGGGCTGTGATTACACGCCTCACAGGCCAGCTCATTCCAAACTTATTTTTCTGTCATTTACGCATGTTGATTTAATTACTTTATTTTATATGCATGAATTTAAGTTATTCTGTATTTTTATTCCATTGTAATTCTTTTAATTTAAAACTCTTGAATACAATAGTTAAATTTGACTAACAATCTAAAGCTGTTGTTTGTTTTATCAAAGAATTACAGATTAATTAAAACACTAATTCATGTTTACATAGTATCTGCAAATAGAATCGTACATATATTATTTACATACATATAAACCTTACATATATATATATATATATATATATATATATATATAGTTCAGCTTCTGCATGTTAAAAGTGGAAACCATAGAAGTTGCTGAATTTTCTCTTTACATTCCCTTTGACAAAATCTGCCTGACGGTCTGCGAGGAAAAAAAAAAAAAAAAGAAAAAAAAAACCGAACATCCTCTTCTGTACTGTACATTTTTTATCTAATATATACTAAACATATATAAACTATTACATACACATATAAACCATTACAATATATAAACTGTTACATACATATATAAATCGTTACATATATATATATATATATTTTCATCAATACATATATACATATATATATAAATAAAAAATAAAATTAAAATTGCAGTCATAGTAAATTAATTGCTAAGGAAAGTCGTTGTTTTCCATTTGTGAGTTAATCAGTACCCTATTCATGATGTATGGGTGTTGGATCAATATATATATTTCAAAAGAACCTAGAGTTTGAAAAAGAATTTAATAATTAGGAATCTACTTCCAGATTATACTAATTGTATGTTAACACGTTTGATCAAAACTTACTGGTTAGCGTTCTTTTCTTAGCGATTCATTCACATTTATTTATTTACTATTAAAAAATAAAAATAATAAAAATAATAAAACATTATTATTATTTGTTTTCAATATATATATATATATATATATATATATATATAGGAAACGATATGCTTCACGATTATAAGAGGTAAGAGTATTTTGTGAAAAGCATTAACAAAATGAAATTGGCAGCCTCACAATATTTAAATGAAATGTATAATTATATACATGCATGTATAATTATATTTGATGTATAGATTTGATATATCTTTCTGTTAACCATTCAAATTTATCACATTATATCTAATAACTTAATTTTGCTATATAAAATAAAATTTAAAATAATGTAATATAATATAGAAAAAAATGATAACAGTTTTGATAAGAGGTGGGATACCAAAATATTATAATATGTATCTATTTTATAAAATCCCTGATAATTAGGAGAACACTCGGTGAATTATATACATAATTTACTCCTACAAAATAGCTTCTAAAAATAGTAACAAATCCTAATAAAATATTAAATTGTGGGATTAAGATGTTATTATTTACAAGTCAAATACATACTTTTTCTCTTTTGTAGGAGTTGTTGAGATATTCTTAATTAATGAGATTTGGGAAAGTGAAATTCATTTTACTATTATTAACTAATTGGATTTAGCTTTTTAAGTCATTAGTTCAGTTAGACACTTTGTGTTCCCCAACAAATATCTATCAATACACAAACATTATTAAACATATAGAAGCTTGCATGTTGAGCTTAATGGTTGAATATGAGATAAGTTCTATGAGGGTAGATCATAACAAGGGTTACAAAATTTTTATGATTTAACACTTCCTTGTTTTTGAGTTTTATTAAGAACAAAAATCATATAAAGAAAATTGAATGGGTGAGAATCTATGTTGTGTAATATAAGCATGATCATCGTGATTAGTTTGAAAATTAGGACAAAAGGTGTGAAATTATCTTCAGTTCATACTTTCGTAGTTATACTATTAGTCACTCCTCTACAAGTAATAATCATATGTAAACTAGGTATGAACGGCTCATATGGTGCAATCCCAACACCATATCTATTTAAATTTTTTTTTATATATTTATATATATATCTAAAAATAATAATAATGACGGTGGGATAATTTACTTGTCTAATACTATGTATGCAACCAAAGTACTATCTTTATATTTTCAAGCTTAACTTGTTAATTTAAAAATTCACCATGAGAATATTTTGACAAGAAAGGCATAAATTTAAAATCATTTGCTAGAGTTTCTTTTGTTCAACATAAAATTAAATAACATACACAGACATTAAAATTTATGTAGAGAAACTTACAATACTTGTGGCTAAAGAACAAGAATGTAAGATGTATAAGTAAATTAAATATTATGTGATCTTAATAATAATAGCTTGAGAAATATTTAAATACTTGAAAGTAATATATGATTTTGAATAAATATTTGGAGGAAAATAATTGATGTGATTATTATTTTTGAGTAATACATGTTTTGGGAAACTATAAAAAGAAAATCTATACATAATTTTTATGAGGGAGTGAAAGTGTATTAAAAATAAAATTAAAAATTTTAAAATAGTGGTTCCTAATAAATTGAAGATTACTAGTCATATTTATATTAAATTAAAGTAGTTCCTAGTAGCTAATAGACTATTGGCTACAACTTATATTTGTGGTTCCTTATAGTTAAGAGACTATTGACCACAATGAAATTAAGATATGAATCATTAAATAGTGTGGGAAAATATTTATTAAAATATTCTCAAATAATTTACAATAGTGGTTCCTAGTAAATGCAGGACTACTAGCCACATGAGTGGTTCTTCATATTAATAAGAATACTGACCATTATTACGCATATAGTTCCTAGTAGTAGGTTACTGGTCACATGAGGTGTGATTCCTAGTTGTAAGGCTATTGATTGCTAGTATGAATGGTTTTGCTAGTTGGATGTTGGACGAAATTTATTTGATGATTCCAAAATACTTTAATGTAGCCTATTAGACTATAGTTATTAAATCAATTGTAAAGAAAAACTATGGACCAATTTCATTTAAATAGGTCCATATTGCCTCGATTAAAATAAATTGACATATTTACATGATGAGCCCATATGAGAAATAGATCATATTTACTTGATGGATCCATATAATTATTGTCCCGATAAATTAAACAAAATAAATATTTGTTGATCAATAATTGACCCGAGGGGTCTAACTAGGAGTGTAATCCTAGATTTGTTGAGGGGGATGGGCCTAAGCTCACAAGGAAGTCACCTAGGAAAGTAACCCAACCTCTGTGATTGGGGACCCCATGAAAGAGGTTCAATGGGTAGTAACAATTCATATTGCGTGACTTATATATCCAGCACTTTAAAGACGGAGCCGCTTAATAAAAATGCTCTTGCTCATCCCTATGGCAGTGTGCTGTGGTATGTGACATTTAAGAAGGGTTTACCCTGAATGAGCCCAAGGCATGAACACTCTTGCGAGGTACAGGTCACATGTATCCTTGGAGGACTCACCTAAGTAAGAGCTGTCGTGAGGCCGCGACTATGAGAATTGAGCTATTCTCTAGAAACTCTCATGAAAATCAAGATCAAGTGCATGGCCTTTAATAGCACTAACCCGCGAGCCATGTCTAATATCAGTACTTTGTGTGTGACTTGTTGAACTCTGATTCAAAGGGTCTAGTTCAAGACTTAGTTCACTATGATCCTTCAGAAAGAGACTGTCAACACTAAGTGAGGTTCAAGTTCGGAAGACACCTACACCTATTACACGGTATAATAGTTGTCCAAACTTTCCTATATTTATATATATGTAAATAATACATATGTGTTTTATGAGCTTTATAAATTTTGAAACTTGTGGGGGATTGTTATATTTTTTATATCTTTGAAAGTTTCAAAATTGGTTTTAACCTCTTCCTGATATTGTGATTTTTTGGTTGTTGATTTTTTAATAATATTATTGTTGATTTTTTGCCATGTGTGGAGTTTTCTTTGGGATATTTTGTTGGTGGAAGATATATAGAATGCCTATAAATAGAGGCTTATGTATTCTTCCACAACACAACAACAAGAGTTCTTATTCTCTTTAATCCAATCTCTTCTATCCAACCTTTACGTATTTTTCATATTATCTTTGTGTGGGCAACTTTGATTCTAGACGGTTCATCCTTCTCCCAGTGGGCGTGGACTCTGAGGTGATTAGCTGTGAGCAAAATCTGCGTTGTATCTTGGAGTTGTCTGTGACCATTAGAACCTTCGCGTAGGGAGGCACAATAGCTTTAGGGCAGTGATTACATGCCTCACAGGCCAGCTCACTCCAAACTTATTTTTCTGTCATTTACGCATGTTGATTTAATTACTTTATTTTATATGCATGAATTTAAGTTATTCTGTATTTTTATTCCATTGTAATTCTTTTAATTTAAAACTCTTGAATACAATAGTTAAATTTGACTAACATACTCAACAAGCCTGTCCAAATATCAACACCACCTTTCAATCGCTCAAACATGCCTTCTCTGTATTTCTGCCTCCATACCTATCGGTTTGACCAGCCTCCAAAATCCAGGGAAGCAATCCCAATCATCATCAACGAAGCCTCATACCAATACTTACAACCGTCGTAGAGGGTCTCATCATCACCGAGGGTTTCGTCATCCTCCATCGCTATTGCTGTTCGGTTGTCACCATTATAGCTAGCGACGACCGCTGGAAGAAAAGGGTTTCAAATCCTCTGTTCAGGGTTTGTCCCCATCAATCACTAATTGTTGCCATCGCAGAACAGACCCAAAAAACATCAATCATAGCAGTTGTCACGACCCGAAACCCGGCCCACGCGGATTAGCGGCTCGTGATCGGCCACCGAGGCCTTTTTCAATGATCACAATGCTTTTCTGATTTCCATAAAATTCTTTTTCTATTGCAGAAGCGTCATTACACAAGTCAACATCAGTCATCCATTTATACATTCCATAGTAATTACAAAAAGTACATGATGTAATTTTTCCAAAGCTTGTTGATGTCATATTCAATATACAGTCCAAAAATTTCCAAAAGCAACTACATCATGACTGGCAAAATCCTATCACAAAAAGGGTTCATAGCTTTACAAGCTTCCATCTAGTCTGACTGAACCTGCTATTTCTTTTCCCATATCATCACCTGAAATAGGATAAAAATCCTATGAGCTCAACAGCTCGTGAGTATCCCAGCTCGTGAGCATTCCATAACATACCAGGGGTTTCAAAACTACTATATAATTCAATATAGAAATGTCAATGATCAGATATCATATGTTATCTTAATTTATAGTACAAGATAACGTTATCAAATTTGCTTCCAATAAATCTCAATTTAAAGATAATCGTAAATCGATAATCAATAACATAATTTAATAAATCAAAATCACAGTTCAATATCATGGTTCAATTCCCAAATTCATAGTTCGATAATTCAGATTCATGGTTCAATAGCCCAAATTCATAGTTCAATAAATAATAGTTCAATATCTCAATTTCATAGTTCAATAACTCAGATTCATGGTTCGATTTTTAATATTCAGATTCAAAATGATATATTCCACTTCTATGGTCAGCAAATTAGAACCTCGCTGACTGAGATCGATGGGCTAGCTAGTTCGATATGCCGTATCAACACCGGCTCACCACAATATACCCTGTGGGATGGGTTCGATAAATCACAACCTATTCGATAGTGACCAATCATAGAAGAGTGTTCTATTCAAGGCATCAAATTCATATTCAAATCGTATCCAAAATCAAGAATCATCAATAGCAGTTCAATTATTTCAAATCAAGGTTCTTTATTTGACATTTAGTTCAAACAGTTCAAACATTTGTAAGAATATCGTAAAACATTTGAGTATCTTTCGAACACATTTTTTGAAGTCAAAGAAGACAATATAGTTGTCAATAGATCATTCAAAACGTATACAGTATAGTTCGATAAATCATAAAAGAGTTTAATATTTATATCTATACTGAAATTGCCTACCTCAATATGGTATGAAATACTCACCTGAATTCCAAAAGCTTAACTCCAAAAATCCTTCCTTTGAAGTTCCCTAAAATCACATTTCAAATTCCGGTTACATTCCATAATACCACTCGATTAGATTGTCATTTAATCTCTTTTCTATTTAACTATACTCTTCTGGTAGCTCCATTAATTTAAATTTGATTATTTCACATGTTTTCGTTTCGTGTCTTTTTGTCGTATTTCGTACGGGTCTTATTTAGTACTTTAACAGCGTTTTCGTTCATAGCCACCCTGACTGATGCTATTCATCAAATTTTATGTCTTTTAATTTTACGTATCTCTTTTGGTCAAATAGACTCTACCATGGAGTTCGGAATGTCTAAGAAAGTCGGTTTAGGCTTTTACCGATCTTAAATTGAACTTCTGGATTTAATGGGTAAAATCGTCTTTTGATATATTATGGTCACTTTATTCTCGGGACCTCTTTCCATAATTTTGACCTCACCATTGGATTCAGTGGGTCCGAGATAGTTGAAATACATATATGACTTGCCTTGTTTGGATACAGGGGTATTTCAGTCATTTTAGTATTTGTGTCTTATTTTTTTGGGACCCCATCTCCTAAAACGGACCTTACCATTGGATCCGAAATGCCCAAAATAGTCAAAATGCACTATTGGTTTACTTTATTTGGACTTCGTTTGACTAATTTGGCTTAAGGGTATTTTAAATAATTTCCTAAATTTAAAAAAAGGTTTTAAATTAATTTTTATTTAATTTTCTGGGTAATTTTGTAATTAACCGAAAGTTTGGGGGTTCAAAGTGTAAATTCAAAAGGCAGTTAAGTGAACCGTCCGGTTCAGTCCCAACCCAATTGGGCCGGTCCGGTTCGGTCAAAAGCCAAGGGGTCCAGTTTGGGTCACTGCGTCAGCATGACATCATGCTGACGTCAGCAGTCACAAGACCCATTTTCAAATGGTCAGGACCCATACCCGGATCCAAACCCAGACCCGATTTCAGTCTTTTGACCCGACAGCCCTTCGGTTTTCCGGTCACCCTCTCCGACCCAATTCCGGCGCCGGTCACCGGAACCGCCACCTTTCCCCCTCGTTTTCCATAGTTTTTGACGTCCATTTTTCCTAATTTTTACACCAAAACACTTCTAACACTTCAACAATTAACTCAAACCAAATTTTGGCCCCGATCTCACCGGTTTCCAACACCCATCACCGATTTTCCGGTGATGCACCGGTGAGGAATAACAGGCTATTCTGTAGCCATTTTTGGACCATTTTCTATCATTCAAGTTGCGTTGGGTTCGTAGCAAACTTGACTACCCATTTCTAATCCTAGGATTGAGATTAACTCAATGTGCAAAAATCTGCCATGATTGACCGTGTAACCCAGTTCTGATTTTCTCAGTTTTTCTTCATGTTTCGAGTCCTTAAAAATTCAGAATTTATTCTATAGCAATATGGAGGAAAGTTTAAAGGGATTAAGACATAGGGGGTTACCTGGTTTTTGAGCCGGTTCTCTTTCTTCCAATTTCCTCCACCACCCCAAATTTTTTCTTTCTTCAGCTCTCTCTCTCTCTCTCTTTATATATATATCTCTCTTTCCATCTCAATCAGCAGCCATGCCCTGAATTTCACTGCCACACACAATCCACTCACACACTCCATCTCCCCCCATGCCACCTTGAGTGTGGCACACTCCATCACACACACCCACACGCACCTAACACACACACACACCCACTTTCTGATATATATATATATATATAGTTATATATTTAAAATTTATTATGATTATTATTATTATATATATTTTGTTTTCATTTTATTATTTTTATTTTCATTATTATTATTATTATTATTATTATCATTATTATTATTATTATTATTATTATTATTATTATTATTATTATTATTATTATTATTATTATTATTATTATTATTATTATTATATATTTTCGGGCGTATGGTTCGGGTTTACATGTCATGGCCCGGGTTCACCGAGTCGGGTACCGACCAACTCGGTTCGGTCCCGCCTAACTCGGGTCGGGGTATTACAGTAGTGCTCATCCACTCTTTGGCACCTGCGTTTCAACCTCCTTCACTCAACGCCGATCCTCACTAGAATCTGCGGCGTCATCAACCAAACCCTTGCCTTGCCTTGCTGTCGCTGCCAGTTCATCATCATTGCAGATCAGCTTCGAGCACCATCGTGACCTGTAATAATCCCGTCGACTCACCGCAGTCGTCGTCGTCTATGGTCCTAGTTGCAGCTATCGTCATTTTTGACGAAACTCTTTGTTGCAACGCGTCAACAGGCAGCCTCAGTCTTGGAGGACCCAATGGTGGCTTTTTTCTCAGTTATGGTCTTCTCTGATTGTTTTAGAGATGCCAGCAACGCCTGAGATGGAGCAGAATCACCAGCCTTGAATTTGCGACCACATCTTGGAAGACGACCAACTTGACCTTGTAAGTCCTTATATCCATAGACCAAGCCCACCGTTCAGTTAACCCTTTCATCTCATATTGCCCAGCCCGAAGTTGTTTTAAATCCAACTCCTTAATCAGCCCAACCCATTTGACTCAACCTTAATCATTTAGACAAAGCCAACCCAACGAAGCCATCTCAACCCGCCCCTCAGCCTTACCAAGCTACAGGGTGTGCTTTCCCTGGTGCTCCTTTCTCTGCCTTCAGAGTCCAAATTATTTTCTCTACATTGTTCTTTTAATCCTTTATCAGTCACGGCCCACCACCGAGGCAGCCACCACAATCGGACACCCTACACCGCAAACCACCCATTTTCTCCATTAGCCGCACGTCATACACAGCCACCCATATTCTCCTAGTTCTCATCCTCATCACCGTTGATGGAGCTCCGTTATCACCACCATCAGTCATCATCAGTTGCTCTTCAATCAGATCGCAACAAGTTCTCACGCTCCATCATCGTCCTCGCAGGTCAATACCATTGGCCATCGTCTCTCAGCCATCGTTGTGTTTTGCACTAGATCTGAAGTCCGTTGCAGAACACAGTTAACTGTTCATCCTTTCAACAGATTAGAGCACTTGTCGCCTCTAGTCACAGACAGAAGGTCTCACTCACTCACTCACTCTGTTCAGTCACAGATCAAAGGTCTCACTCACTTACTTACTGTTGTTCAGTCACAGACAGAAGGTCTCACTTACTCACTCACTCGCTCACTATTGTTCAGTCACAGACAGAAGGTCTCACTCAGTCACTCTCTTACTCAGTCACTCACTCACTATTGCACCACCGGAATCTTCTCATCATCGTACAAAATCCTCTAGTCATGCCTTCATCTTCTCCACTCTCACCATCACATACTCGCAACAACCTATCTCAGCCTTGTACCTCCACCACATCTGTCAATCATCAGTGCAACGTCTCTGTTCATCAACATTTGATCAACCATCTGGCTCAGTCGTGACTATGTCATTGCTCCTCGGCTATGCACACCATCATTGCGCTTCCATGCACCGCCTTCAGTTCTAACTCTGCGCTTCCCTGTGTTGTCATGAACTCTATTAAGAGTCTAGCTCCATTGCCATGCCAGCTTTGGTTACACCTACATCTCTGTCACAGCGCCACCAAGTCAACCAGTCCACATCCAGATTTTGTTTGCAAACTCAAGTTGGTCTACTTCCCACCTTGAGTTTGAGGGGGGGGTGTTAGAAGTATATTATAGTTCACATATATAGTATTGTGTAAATTGATACAACCTTTCCTGTTCTTGATAATCTTGAATGTTGAAGAAACTTTTTTAAAGAGATTGATGTAATCTTCCTTCTCTTACTCTTCTAAGTTTTCTCCTATTTTTCATCTATGCAAGCCGTATACCAAAGAGGAGAGTGGGCACCTCTTTTGTTCTCACGACAAGAAAATAATCTTTTATTGTTGTGCGGCTATTCCTTTTAAATCACATATTTATTGGGGTTTGCAAAATTAGGGCAAAATAAGGGATCTAGGTCCCACCAAATTAGCTTAAATTAATCAATTAATTTCTACTACTCTAGTGGTTGAGATAAACCACCTTATCATATAGAGGTCAAATGTATTCCAGTCTTACAGATAAGATGCCCAGTCTCATCAATGACAGCAAACAATTCTAGAATCACTTGATCATAAGTTTATATCACTTGTACCTAAATCTCATTTATATACATAAACTATTTCCAATAACAATTCAAGAACTAACCATCTCATAGTATAAAATAACAACATCCACATGTATGATAGTATGAAACTTAATAATCATAAATTAAATTTATTAAATAATAACAAAATATCATAGATGTGAGAGCATACATCTAACAGGTCCCAAATTTCGTATTTTATAATATAATCCAAACTAAAATCTAAGTTCAATAGAAATATAATTTCATAAATTAGGCCCCAAATTTTATATTTTATAGTATAATTTAAATTAAAAGTTTAAGTTCAAAAGAAGTCTAATTCCAAAAATAAAACCCTATAAAACCTCCAAAAAAAAAATCCAATTCTATTAAAAGAGCTTTATTCTGTATTACTTTTCTTTATTTTTATTGCTATCTTTTTATATTTTAAAAAAAAACTGAATAGTTATTCTGTATTGTCTAATTTATATTTTATAGATTTTATTAAAATTGCTCAATTAAAATTTTATTCAACATATACATCTCTCTAATTGTAAAATATTAGAATTTTATATTACAAAAAATAAATATGTGTATGTATGAAACAAAACATTAAAAAGATTTATATATATATATATATATTATATATACTTATTAGAGTTTTATTATATTAATAATAATAATTTTTTTTTGCTTCTTATTGAGTTTTTGCAGTGGCAATGGATCAATTCATTCAACCAATCATTGATACTGTTGCCAGACGAATCAGTTATGTAAGAAACCTGACAAAGAATTTCGAAGAGCTCAAAGCCAAAGCAACAGAATTATGTATTAAAAGAGACGACATCAAAGATAGAGTAGAGCAACTAAAGATTGAAAAAGCTCCTACAAGAGAATGTAAACATTGGCTTTCAAAGGTAGAGGATATTGAAAAGGACTTGAAGATCATAGAACAGGAGTACTATGCAGAGAAGAAATGGCTTAAAGGATGGTGTCCTGACATTTTTTCCCGTTTAGAGCTTGGTGAACGTGTGGTGGACATGATAAATAATGTCATGGATACCTATGAGAAGTCCAAGTTTGAAGGTGGGTTTGTGGCTGATTTGCCACTGGCAAAAGTTGAGAAGCAGCCTTTCCCAACTTTAACAGCAAAAGCTGCAGCTGATCGTACCTTAAAGAAAGTAATGAATTTCATAGAAGACAAAAGGACTCAAAAAATTGGTATTTGGGGTATGGGTGGAGTGGGGAAGACAACTGTGATGCAACTCCTGAACAATACACTTGAAAGTACAACAATGTTTGATGTTGTAATATGGGTGACAGTTTCAAAATCTTGGAGCATAAGGAAACTGCAAGATGAAATTGCGAAGCGCTTATCTATAGAAATATCAGAGGAGTCAGACAGTGGAGCTGCAAGAAAATTGTTTCAAGTACTGGAGGGGAAGAAATACTTGTTGCTTTTGGATGATGTGTGGGAAATGGTGGAATTATATGATATTGGGATTCCAAACCCCAGTCAAGACAATGGTTGCAAAGTTATTTTGACAACAAGAATATTAAATGTTTGTCGCAAGATGGGAACTGATGTTGAGATCAAAGTTGAGGAATTATCTAAAGAGGAAGCTTGGGAGATGTTCCATTTAGAAGTGGGAGAGGTCGTTGTGGTTCCAACCATTAAACCGCTTGCTGAAGATATTGTCAAAAGGTGTGATGGCTTGCCACTTGCACTAAAGGTAGTAGGCGGAGTGCTAAGAAAGCAGGAAAATGTAAATTTTTGGAGTGTTTTCTTAAGTGATTTGAAGTCACCTACTACAACTTTTGACGATGCCATTGATGAGAAAGTGTTTAAGCTATTAAAAGTTAGCTACGATCATTTAAAAGACACTAACAAGAAGTGTTTTTTGTATTGTGGCTTGTATCCAGAAGACTACAAGATTAGGAAAGCTGAATTGATATGGTATTGGATAGCAGAGGGGTTTCTTTCAGGTAAACTAACTTTGGCAGAGGCCCGTGTCAGAGGAGATGTCATGTTACAAGCTCTTATAGAGTCGTCTTTGTTGGAAAGATGCGAGGGAGACGAATATGTGAAGGGAGACGAATATGTGAAGGTGCATGACGTGATTCGAGACCTAGTGCTAAGAATGACTTCACCAAATGGAGAAGAATCCACATATTTGGTGAGAGCTGGTTCTAATAAATTTAACGAATTGCCGGAGGATGAGGAATGGGAGTCTGCAACAAGAATCTCTTGTATGTGTAATGATCAATTACACAGTTTACCAAAATTCCCCAAGTGTCCAAAGCTCTTAACATTGCTGCTTCAAAGGAATAAGAAATTAACGGTGATTCCTGAATCCTTTTTCAACAACATGCCTTACCTCCAAGTTCTAGATCTATCAGATACAGGTATCAGTTCTCTTCCAAATTCCATATCAAATTTGGTCAGTCTTCGAGCTCTGTTTCTTAGAGAATGCTATTGTTTAGAGGCACTCCCCGAGGAAGTAATTGCACTTAAGGGGCTTGAGGTGCTTTGTGTCACAAATTGTTGTATGGTATGTATCCCTAGTGGAATTTGGGAACTGACCAACCTTCAATATTTGAAATTTTCATTCTACGTATCTAGAGGTGAAAAGAAGATGGTAATTTCCAGTGGGACGATTTCTAGGCTCTCTCTATTGGAAGAATTAAGTATTCTAGGGCATTTTTTCTATTTGATAAGTGATGAAAGTGTATATACTGTCACAAAAGAGCTATCCAACATGACTAGGCTTTCTTCACTTGAGCTCAGATTTGAAAGAGTAGATAATCTCCAACACTTTATCCAAAATAGCAAACCTTGGAGAGATGGCAACTTGAAAAATTTCTTATTTTTGGTTGGAATTTCATCAATAAATTATCCAGGCATTGAGATTTTCAGAGGGCAAAAAAGGTGTCTATTTTATGAAGGTGAAGGTGGAGCAAGAGATGGCGATGGTAGCAACATCATCCCTCCTGCAATAATGGAGGTGTTTGCTCGTTCACATGCTTTTTATTTAAGAAATCATTATGGAGAACTTAAAAATCTCTCAGATTTGGACACACGTGGACTTAAGACATGTGTTGTGGAAAGATGTGGTGCAATTGAAACAATCATGGGATCAGGTGGAGATGGAGTAGAGGTTCCAGATGTTTTTCCAAATTTAGAAATCCTTGAATTGAGGAATCTCCCGAATTTGAAGTGCATTATGGAGGGACTCCCAATGCAACCACGAAAAAGCTTCACAAGTCTAAGGGCATTGTATTTAATAGGTTGCAGACGGATTAAGAAGGTCTTCTCATGGGGATTGATTCGGCAACTTCATAATTTGGAAAGCATTGACTTTAGCGAATGCCCAGAATTAGAAGAGGTAATTTCAGTCGAGGGCAATGACTGTGAGATGCATGAATATAGGGAGGTGCTACCAAAATTGAGGTTCTTCCGTTGCTATTATTTACAGAATTTTATGAGCTTTTTCGGAGGCATTTCGTTGTCTTGGCCCTCACTGATAGATATCCATGTTTCCATTTGCCCAAAATTTAAAAGGCTTCCCTTTGGTGTCGATAATGCACCTAATTTGAGGCGGATTTATGGCAGGAAGCAGTGGTGGGAAGCATTAGAATGGGAAGATGACACCATTAAATCGCGACTCGACCCTCTTTTCTACGATTTCTACCGCTGAATATCTTTTTTAATTAGTTATATTAACTTTTTTATATATTTTTGTTTTTCTTTATTATGTTTTATTTTTTAATGAGTAATTCCTATGTACAACTTTATCGTAATCATGTATGAAAAAAAAAAGTCCAATAAACTTCATTGTAATACTCACGTCACAATGGTAGTGGCATAATGTTGTTTTGATGGCAATAATATGATTATCATATTGTAAGTGAGCCCTTGTTAATGAGGTAAAATCAAGCATCTCTAATGTTTAATGTCGTTTCATTTATAAAAATCTTATAGTTTGATAATGTACAAAAATGTCATATTTTGATTCTAATATTAAAATGTCATTTTTTAATACAATGTCTTGAATTTTTTTTGAAGTCTAAAGAAATTAAGGAATTTATAGATGCTTAAAAAATTGGATTTTTTTTTTTATTAGAATAGAATTTTATAAGTTTATATGGCGAAGACAGCATTGTGTATGCCATCTGCGAGCTTCAAGAGGAATGTGATTCTCGGGGTTCTTCAATTTTGAAAAAGTACATGGATTACAGAAAATTGGCAAGATTAACCTCTGCGATCAATTCTTACAAGAGCAATTTGCTTTCTGTTGGAGTGGAAGGACCAGACCCGAGGGAGATTGAACTGTATTTGGAAGAAATATTATCGTTGACGCAGTTAGGAGAGGACTACACTGAATACGTGTTGTCGAAGATTAAGGGTTTGAGTTCTGTTGATCCTGAGTTAGGTCCGCGAGCCACCAAAGCTTTTAGGAGCGGAAATTTCAGTAAAGTTGTGCAAGACATCACTGGCTATTATGTGATTTTGGAGGGATTCTTCATGGTGGAAAATGTGAGGAAGGCTATCAATATCGACGAGCATGTACCTGACAGCCTCACGACTTCCATGGTGGATGATGTGTTCTATGTTTTGCAGAGTTGCTGCCGCAGGTCAATATCCACTTCAAACATTAACTCGGTTATTGCAGTTTTGAGCAGTGCAGTGTGTTTGTTGGGCAATGAGTATAATGAAGCATTGCAACAAAAAATGAGGGAGCCTAACCTTGGAGCAAAGCTATTTTTGGGTGGTGTTGGCGTGCAAAAGACTGGGACAGAGATTGCTACGGCCTTGAATAACATGGATGTGAGTAGTGAGTATGCCCTGAAACTACGGCATGAGATTGAAGAGCTATGTGCTGAGGTGATTTGTTAATTCCTTTTCATTTATTTATTTAGTTCTTTTGTTTGGTAAGAATTTTTTTTTATTATTGAAACGAAAACATATTACAAATAGGGGCTCTATAACTAACCAGAACAGGCCTACAACAGGGAAAAACCAAATACAACAGAATCAATCAAACAAGAGATTTACAACTCAGGAGAATGGAGAACGAATCAAGCATAACTATTCTATTCCTAAGGATGCCCACCACGCAAGCCAGTTCCATTATCAGATATTTGCCACTGAACACCAAAATTCTAACTCTGACAATATCAAGCTAATGGGATATCCTTCACATCACAAAGATCCTGTTAAGCACATCCCTTGCTACATCAATCATCAAGGCAGCTTCATGTCGGTAGTCGTTCTCAAATGTTAACCGATTCCTTCCCGTTGAAATATACACAACAGCAACAGTAGCCACATTTAGAACCATGTTTGAATAAGGTTTCCCTCGCCCCCCCCCCCCCCCCCCCCCCCTTCCTTACATTTCAGACTTAGCCTATCAATAGTTTGACCTCATCAACCATGATATGGTTTTAAAGCACAAGTGTTTAGGACTTGGATCCAAAGGTCCCTTCTAAATCTACAATGGAAGAATACGATCACGCAATTCAACTTTGCTTGTACAAAACACTCGAGCTTGCAAAGAATACCTGTTTCAGTGAGTCTATCTTAAGTAGCCAGCCTGGTGGTTGCCTAGTGTTTAGATGAGTATTATTAGATGACCCAATAACTTATAAATTATAATACGATCGCCCATATATTATATTAGATCATTGTTGTTACAGGTGACCATTTGGGTCTTGGCGATTGCCTAGGCGATGCAAACTCTTTAAAACACCTAAGTGACCATTTTTAGATAACCATTTGTTCTAAAAGTTTAAGCTGTTAGAGAATGAGCCAGCAATGTATATTAAGTTGT
The DNA here is from genome assembly GCA_008638375.1 of Nyssa sinensis. NCBI lineage: Eukaryota > Viridiplantae > Streptophyta > Magnoliopsida > Cornales > Nyssaceae > Nyssa > Nyssa sinensis. The sequence continues at coordinate 23,083,789 of CM018042.1, forward strand.
TTAACACCCTCCCTCATGTGCAACTCCGTCTTGCATGTGGAGAGTGAAGGAACATTTTTTTTTTTTTGATAAGTGTGGAGAGTGAAGGAACATTGTGCGACGTTTTGCACATAGAGAGCGAAACAAAGTGCGATGTCTTGCACATGGATGGGGGAGCGATTTGAACCCAAGATCTATTAAAACCAAAACTTTGATACCATTTTGGATTACCATTTGCAAGGTTTTAGAGAATGAGCCAACAATGTATATCAAACTGTTTAACAACCATTGCCTAGACAATTATTATGCAGGTGGCTATTTCAGTTTTTGAGCTCTCACTTGGACAATTGGACTTCTGTTTGGGGAGTTCATAGGCCTCAATTTCTTACTAGGTTAGTAGTTTGTTAACCTATCAAAGCACATTCAAAAGAAGCTTTCATTATTTGTTTTTTTTTTCATGTATGTATCTGCATTTGTGCGTGCATACATAATGTATGATCATCCATTTATAGTCCAATATATTGTCAAAGTATTAATTATTGAAAATAGTCTAATATTTGAAATATAATTGAGGTAGATGATTCAAAGGATAAAGTAGTTCTTTTGTACCATGTCAATTATCTAGGTGATCACCTGGGCGGTAGACCTGGTCTATCGAGTTGGATCACCTAGCTTTTTGACAACTATGCTTTTTTTTTTTTCATGACTTTGTTTATAGATTTGTCACTACTAAGATCTGAGTGGTTGCTCATTAAGTTGGTTTCCACTATCTTTATTCTTTATTTTTCTTTTTTTTTCCCTGTCCTATATGAGAATATATCACAAGTTTTGTGTTAATTAACTGAATCAATCTTATTAGGTATTCCCTGCACCCGCGGATAGAGAGAGAGTGAAATCATGTTTGTCTGAGTTGGGTGAGATGAGCAATAGTTTCAAGAAAGCATTGAATGTTGGAATGGAGCAACTTGTAGCAACTGTGACACCTAGAATACGTCCAGTATTAGATAGTGTGGCAACCATCAGCTATGAGCTGTCTGAGTCTGAATATGCAGACAATGAGGTGAATGACCCATGGGTTCAGAGGCTTCTCCATGCTGTTGAGACCAATGTGGCATGGCTACAGCCTTTAATGACTGCCAACAATTATGATTCCTTTGTTCATCTGGCCATTGATTTCATTGTAAAGAGGCTCGAAGTAATCATGATGCAAAAGAGATTCAGTCAGCTTGGAGGTCTTCAGCTTGACAGAGATGCTAGGGCATTGGTGAGCCATTTCTCTAGCATGACTCAAAGGACTGTTAGAGACAAATTCGCTCGTCTTATGCAGATGGCAACTATCCTAAACTTGGAAAAGGTCTCTGAGATTCTGGATTTCTGGGGTGAGAACTCGGGACCCATGACCTGGAGACTTACTCCTGCTGAGGTGAGGAGAGTGTTGGGTCTGAGGGTTGATTTTAATCCTGAAGCAATTGCTGCTCTTAAATTTTAATCCCTGTTTATATAGTTTGTGATGTATCTTTGTCAGTTTTGTTTTATTTTTTGTTTAGTGTCTACTTTATTTTGAAATTGAACATTTTAATCTTATATTGGAGGGAGGAAGACAAATAAACACATGAAATATACCAAATATAGAAGTTCCATTTCTTCCAAGTTATATTTCTTTTAAACTTAATATCTGCTCGTCTGTGCTATTTTCATGCGAATTGAGATTTTTTTTTTAATAATATTTGTCTATGCGCTTTGTTAAGTCCTTTCTTCTTTAATTATTTTTACGTACACATGTGAGTCTTTGTTCATGATGTTCAAATGGTAATTGAGATAGGCTGCAAAACCTGGTTGTTCTCTGATTGCTTTGCTCTGAGGTACTTTATGATGAAGAAGTGGTTGTGGACACCAAAATTTGTAGAGATTTCATTAATGCAATATACCTCTATGCATCTGTTTAGTAAGCATTCTTTTCTGGAAGCTTCGATATATTGCTTCCTTTTTTATCACAATATGTAGCTCTTGGTTTGGTTTTGTGTCTTCCAGCCCAAATTTCTTTTCTGGTGGAAATTTTAATTCTGGTTCCATGATTTAATATTTGAAACCATTAACTGTCCTGTTTTGACTCCGGGCTGGTTTGAGATTTTGATGTTACAGTTTCCAGTCCTTTTTCACAGTGCAGTTGAATGCATTCCTAATGTTTTTAGGCAAGTTGAAATAACTTTTTCACTATGTTTAGATGGAAGGAATTGAAAAGAAATGGAAAGGAAGGAGAATGAATGAGAGTTTATATCATGTTTGTTTTAAAAATTAGGAAGGAAAGGGAGGAAAAGTTTAACTCTCATTTTAGTAATTTTGTTATCCCTTCAAAAGTAGAAGGAAATGGAGAGAAATGAAACAAAGATTTAATGATTTAATAATACCAACATTATCTTTAAAATTGTAAAAGTCAAAATAAAAATAACACCTTTATTCTAGGGCATTCAAAAGGGTATAATAGTAAAATAATATAAAATTATTTTTTTTTCCTTTTTCTGCTTTATCATTTTCAAACAAGATGAAATGATTATATTAGTCTTTCCTTTCTTTTCCTTTTATTAGTTATCCAAATATAAAAGAGATATTACTCTCTTCTCCCCTCTCCTTTCTTTTCCCTCATAATTAATACGCCCATCTCCTTTCCTTTCTCTCTTACTTATCCAAACGAATCGTTTATGTATTTGGATGTGACGATAGGTGAGTGGTCTTGTGTATTTGTTTGATCTCTATATTGGGCCATTCTGTCCTCGTTCTCTATTTAAATTCATTTATGTAAATCATGGAATAATCTAAAATTTGAATGCTAATCGTTTGATACTATTGCCATAAGATAACTTTGCTTTAGTCCTTCATGGATTAAACTTTTGAGTGATATGTTCCCGCCAATTGCATGCCTAAAATTATGCTTTTGAATGTGCATGCAAACAATACATGCTTATGTCATGAACTTTAGTGGTGCCTAATGTTATCTGGAACAATTTTTGAGTCTTATTCTGTATAATTTTGTTTTAAATTAGGGAAATAACTGGGCTGGGAAATTTTATTGCTTAAATCACTGCCCTCTATATTGTAAGTATTAGGGATTGCTCCAATGTGATGTCTTTTTTTCCTATTTCCTTCTTTTGTTGTCCAATATGGGGAGGGAGGGGGGTGACTTTTAGGGAATGATCAGAGATAAAGTTTTGGAATAATTTTTGGTTGCTGACATCCTTTGGGCTAATCTTTTCCCTGTCGCTTGAGGATTGTAGCTGATAAGGAAGCAGTATGGAGTGGAGTTTAAGGGGTGGGTTGCTAGATGAGTTGCATTTGGGATAGGGGTGCAAGTCGGGCAGGGTAAACTCGAGCCCGACTCAAAAAATTACGTGTTTGGCCAAAAATATATGATACCCGAGCTTGGTCTAAACCTGAATTTCAAAGCCCGAATTTAAATCGGGATGGGCTTGAGTAGGGACGTTTGGTACCCTAGTTCGAATTGCCACTACTTAAAACTATATATTTTATACCTTAATTAATATGAACCGTTATATTTTAAACATGTAAATGATCTTTACTATTCATTCCATTAATATTTCAAATATTTAATATTTATTTCATTACCTAATTGTATTGACTTTTTAAATCTATTTTTATTAGAAATCTTTGCCTGTTTGTCTTTCGAATATGCACGAAACCCGAAACCTGACTGAGCCCTAAAAAAATTTCAAAAAACCCTGAATGTTTGGGTACCTAAAAAAAATCCGATACTATGCATTTTTTGTTAGGCTCGAATTCACTCTTCTAGTTATTCTCAGGCTCGGGTTTGATGACTGGTATCGCAAACTGGGCCTGGTCAAGGCTCAAGCTTGGCCTGACCTAGTTGTAGCCCTAATTTGGGGTCTTCTAAAGGAGCTTTGAAGTTATATCTTACTATGATATGCTCTTAGGTGGTAACAAATGATCATTTCCTTGGTGCTCGAAGGCCCCTTCAATGTTGGTGGTGGTTGTGGTTAATGGTTAGGGCTATAAAGTTGAACCGAGTTGAGTAGTGAGTTGTTCAAGTTTGATTCACTAAAATAAACGAGCTTCAAATTGTGTTCAAGTTTGACCTGTTAATTTCTCTTGAACAAACTTTTAATTGAGCTGATCTCGAGTTGAGTTCAAGTAGCCTAAAAAAACTTCAAAATATATTCAAGGTAGACTTGTTTATTTCGCTAGCCAAACTTGAACAAGTTTCTAAACAATCCAATCATAAGTCGAATTTGAATAACTTGGCTTATTTTATGGCCCGACCCTAGTTGTGATTGTTGTTGGGTTTTTATTTTTATGGGTAACAGCTCTTGTTAAGATTCTTATGATTGTAATCTTCATAGGCGTGGAATAATAGTGGTGAATTGATGCTGAATGTGCAAATGTGAGGATGAATCCGTTCATCACCTATTGTTGCGTTGGATGGTGTAAGGAGGAATGGAATGAAATGGAAATGACATGAAAATGAAAATGAAATGATCTTTGACAAGCGCATTGGAGATATGTAGATTACATTATAATCATGCAATTTTATGCCATTAGTGTAGTCGAAGAATCTGCTGGTGATCTTACAGGAGAAGACAAGAAAGGCGCAGGAGGAATATGCAAGGTTTCCAGACTCCCTTTCAACATAGCCATGACTCTACTCATTGGAAGCCGGTCTGATAGGTTAATTGGCATGCACCATAAGCCAACTATTATCATCTTCCTGGCACTTTCTTTTTGCTCATCATTTATAATGCCATGCAACCTAAACTCTAGGCCTAGTTCAAGACGCTTGTGTATCTAGTGTGGAAAATATATTTTTATGGTGCGATCAGCCTGGGCGTTGACGTTCTTTCTCCCTCTAACCATTTCTAGAATCATCATTCCGTAGCTGTAGACATCTAATTTGTGAGAGACCCTTCCAAAGCTTCTACAACACACTTCAGGAGCAATATACCCAACTGTCCCTCTTGCACCCAACATTGATATGACACTTTCTTTCCTAGGGCATAGTTTAGCAAGCCCAAAATCAGAGATTTTTGGGTTGAAGCCTTCATCCAGAAGAATGTTGTGGGGCTTTATGTCAAAATGCAAAATTTGAGTGTTACAACCTCAGTGTAAGTACTCTAGCCCTTGAGCAATGCCCACTGCGATTTGGTACAATGTTTCCCACCCCAATTGATGATTTGTCATGGAATTACAATCATAGATGAATTTCTCGAGGGATCCATTAGGTAAGAACTCATAGATGAGAGCTCTTTTCGAACCCTCAAAACAAAATCCGAGAAGAGTTACAATGTTAACATGGGAAGTCCTACTAATACTTGCAACCTCGTTAATAAATTCTTCTCCACTTCCTTTCGATCCATTTAAAACCTTCACAGCCACAACATTACTGATGTGTAAAATTCCTTTGTACACACAACCATAGCCTCCTTTTCCTAATTTACACTTGAAAGAGTCAGTCATTTTCTTAACATCCACATAACTATACATTTTTGGAGCAAGGGATCCATAATTTCTTAAGAAGGCCTTGATGTCCCTGTAGTTTTCTGTTTTCTTCTTCCAAAAGCCCATCGATTCACCTAAAGAAAATTTCCTTCTAAAGCACAAGGCTAGAATTATTATCAATAACCCAATTCCAGCAGTAGAAGCGGCTGTAATCAAAGAAAGTAAATAATAATCTTATGCACTGCAAGGACTAGAGTACATTTAAACGACATTTCTAGAAATTCAGACCATTTTGACAAGCAAATATAAAGAAACTACTTGAACGGAAGCAATGATCAATTGATCATATAGTCCTGCCCACACCCTTACCCCCACCCACCAAAATGGATAGACACACACATGCACAAACAGAGGAGAGGTTGACATTTATATTACCAATTGCAACTTTTATCAATAGGTGCATACCAGTTCCTACAGCACAACCTCTTATTAGAAACAACTCCCATATGATTTCAAAATTTAAACTATAGGTATAAGCACTTTCTTTATCTAGATTTGAACATTGAAAATAACTAAACATTAGGTAAAACATATTAAAAGAATAACGTGTTTCTATACCCTTTTTCAAACCAGCGCACTGAAACTCCTCCTCACTGGTATCTTGACAATGACCTCCTTTCGACTGACAGTGAAAACAATCAGAGGAAAATTGATATGCAAGAGATAATTCAGCAGTCAAGTGGCTGAAGGGGTTATTGTATGCCTGATTCAAGGGTGGCGGCGAGCGGGTGAAGAGTTTGTTGGATAGATTTTCTAGCAACTAAATAACTGAGCATTGATGTGGAAGACTCCCAGAAAGTAATGACTGACTATCCTTCAAAAAATTATAGTAGATGATGTCGTCATCGCATGAATAGTTTAAATAATCAACGAACTGATTATCCAAATCGAGAGTAGGACCACGGTTTTTGCATTTGAAAAAGGTTGAATTCTGCGAAATTGTAAAGGAAAGAGAAGGAGAATTAAGATAAGTGAAATTATTGAAGGATTCACAACTCCTTGATTGCAAGTGACCTGCAAAGATATGGTCATGGATTGTAATGGTATTGGCCTGAGCCATTTCTGTAACGTTGAACCATTCTCCACCCTTCTCCATTTGAATCTTTCGAATTGATTCGGTGCAATTTATGATCCGCAACCCACAAAGAGGATATGTTTCATTGGAGAAAGGGAAGCCAATTTCAGGGTGTTCTCCACAGTGGAAGCGGGGTGGACAATTTGTGCTGTCCGTATTTTCTTGTGCGGCTGAGTGAAGAAGAAGAAGAAGAAGATGATGGGAGAGAACAAAGAAAACTAAGAAAGGAAAATGAGCCATCCCAGACTCTGAATCTAATAGAAACCAAGGTCTCTATGTAACTTCTTGTTTTTGTTTGCTTGCAATACAATATATTTAAATGATCATCTGCGTAGACACGTCAATTGACTTGGAAACTTTGTTATGGAAGACTTGCATAGGCAGAATAAGGATAGCCAAGTAGTTTTCTGGAATCTTCATCCAAAGATTCTAATGAGTTATATTTCAAAAAATAAAATAAAAATGAAAGTGCCATGTAGAACTACATTGCTTTACATAATAATTATAGAAATAGATATAGACATGCTTATGAAAAATTTTATCTTCTTTTCAATTGAGGGATTTGAGCAGAACCGGTGCACCGTTTTTATGGTAATGCAAAATTGTATGCTCTTTTCGTTTGCAATATTTTTAAAATTTATAACTTACTAAATTGAAGTATTACAAAATTACTATATTTGTAATTTTATGATCTTTTTTTTTCTATATCTGTAGCTTCCCTAAATTAAATTATTTAATATGATTTGTGATTGGGTGAGGTTAAATGCACTCTCCTTTTATACTCATGCACTCCAATTCATAATGTATAAGAAGAGTATATGAGTATAATATATATATATACACACAATTGGAGTGCATTTAGCTGCACCCTTGTGATTTTATGATTTTTTTCTAAATCTACTTTCCTAAATTGAATCATTACTAAATTATAAATTAAAGGAATAGAGGAGAAAGAAAACATAAAAGAGGAGAGTGCGACGTAGGATAAGATGGGAATACATGAAAGAGAAGAGTGATTCATAAGAACTACATTGCTATAGGAATATAGATAGATCTGGGCATGTCACGGTAAGATAAATTAGCTTACCAACCAACCTCTTAGAAGTTTTAGTGTAGCCTTTGGTGACTAACTGAGCTTTCAAGTGCTTCACAAAACCATGAGGATGATACTTTATAGTGTAGACCCAATGGTAGTCAACAAAGTGCTTGCTAGAGGGAAGACTAGTGATTTTTCAAGTTTGATTCTTCTAGAGAGCAGTCATCTCCTCATCTATGGTAAGTTTCCATGCATGGGATGTCAAGGCTTGTTGCAAAGAATTAGGAATAAAAACCAATGACAATAATGAAAGAAAGGAACAAAAAGAGGAGGAAAGATGATGAAAAGCGGCAAACTTAAAAATTGAATGTTGAGTGCAATTGGAGTACCTTTCCATAAGGCAATGTGCAAATCAGGAGAAGAAGGAACCGTTGACGGTGCAGTAGGTAGAACCTCAGTAGAAGCTGGCATTGGTTGAGGAGCAAGAGTCCATGGTACAACCTGTTGTTATATGGACCATTGGTAAACCTATAGAGGAGAAGCAGTGACAGGAGGGCCGAACATAGAGTCAGAAAGTGTAGGCAAAGGAAGCTCCCCCTAACGAGAAGAGACCAAATCAAAATCAATAACACATCTAGATGTCGAAAAAGGGAGATGATGTAAAAAAGGTAACAGTTGCACTAGTATAATAACGCTTAGTGATAAAGTCATAACAACGATAACTTTTTTTTGTATGAGAATATCCAAAAAATGCACCCTTAATGGAATGTGGAGATAGCTTATCACGACCTAGACCAAGAAGATGAATATAGGTAACACAACCAAACACACGTGGGGTGAGACCAAATGGTGGAACACTCGGATGAAGGAGAGAAAATGGAGACTTGTTGGCCAAAATGGTGGGAGGCATGTGATTAACAAGGTAGGGAGCAGTAAGAACTGCATTAGCCCAATATGATTTGTGCATGTTAAACATCAAAGTATGATCAACATTTAATAAATAACGATGCTTCCGCTCTGTAATGCCATTCTACTGTGTAATATGTGGACAAGTGGTTTGATGTAAAATACCACGCTCGGCACAAAAGGCATGCATAAAAGATTGAGTATGTTTAAGACATTGTCAGAACAAAGAATCTTAATACGTTTATCAAATTGCCCCAAGATTTTATTATAAAAAGTAACAAAAACTTTAAGTAATTCAAATTTATTTTTCATAAGAAATAGCCAAGATCAACAAATATCACAAAAATATTGAAAATCAAAAATACTTTTTATTCTTGTAGGACCCATATGTCTAAACGTATAATATTAAAACTTCATCACAGGATTCATGGCCGTTTCGGAGGCCACGAGGCTATGAACATCATGTTGTCCATCTACGAGAAGAAAACAGTCAACATCGATCTCTATTGTCTACTCCGCAACTATATCATCTACAATTACTCTGAGCGCGAAGCCCAAAACTGCGAAGATGATCTCTAAACCCTAAAGCAAATGCGCTCCAACCTCGAGTGCACCACTGCCAACTCTCTCCCTGCTTGCTGCGACCTATTGCAAAGTTACTATAAAGCCCTTTGCACAGTCGAGCCTCAGTCCCCAATCTCACTCGATAAGGACCATATCAACAGCGTTACGTTCACCCGGTACGACGCCTTCAAGAACAAGTAGAAGGCATCGTAGCAAAACATAAACCTAGAGAAGGAGGCGGTGTTGTTCAATCTCGGGGCGGGGCACAATCAGATTGGGTTGACGTTTGACCCATCGTCAATCGAGGGGAGGCTCCAAGCTTTGCACTCGTTCATCGCATCAACTAGGGCGTTTGCGTTCTTGAGGGATACAGCATCGACTAAAGCATCGATGGGGAGCTCGACGATAGTGGATGTTTGAGTTGAGTGCGCGGGAATGTTGGAGAGGCTTATGCTGGCGCAAGCGCAAGAATGTATTTTTGTGAATACTATCGCTAAGCAGTCCTGGTGTCTATGCAAAAATCTCTAGACCGGTCTGTGTTTTTTTTTTTTTCCCCAATATAGTCTTTGTTTATAGCTCATGAATTGCCAATATATCAGTTAATTATAATGCTTTATGGGTCTTACAGGAAATATGGTTTAGAACCATTATTGTAAAAAATTTGATTTTACTTGAATTCTTACAATTATGCTATGGTTCATATGATTTTTGGTAGAAATCGACAATTAAGTGGAAATGTGGCTATATCTGTAGAAGGATGATTGTAAATGATAATCAATAGATAAAAATAGTTGTAAGAAGTTGTAAGAAATTGTAAATTCAATTGAATCATAGTATAAATGTTTGGTGTCCTGGGAGACCGTTAAAAGAGATATTTCCACGCTTGTATAGTATTGTGGTCGACAAACGAACAATGGTGGGGGATTACATTTTTTTGGAAGAGGGGTTGATAGAATGATGCCCCCGCTTTAGACGTGACTTTTTGATTTGGGAGCTTGGGGGAGTGGAGGAAATGATGGAGTTGCTGGATATAGTTGGGGTTGAGGGAGCAAGGGAGGATATTGTTAAGTGGAAGATGAGCAAGGATAAAAAGTTTATGTACAATTGTTCTACGAAATTTGGTGGGCGAGGACTGAGGAGTGTAGGGGTTTCCCTTGTAAGTTGATTTGGAAGTCAAGGGCTCATTTGAAAGCGGCGTTTTTGCCTTGGTCAGTGGCTTGGAGTGCTATTTTCACCGTAGACTACTTGTAAAGGAGAGATTATCACCTTTCTAGCCAATGTGTCATGTGCAAGGAAGAGAGAGACTGTTGATCATCTCCTTGTTCATTGCAAGGTGTCTAGAGAGTTATGGATCATGTTGTTTAGCTTGTCTGGTTGTGCTTGGGTCGTGCCAGCTTATTTCAAAGAGGTTCTTATGGGTTGGTGGTGAAAGCGGATTCGGAACGAGTTGCGTATTGCTTGAAGGATAACCCCTATTTGTCTTACAAAGTGCCTTTGGCAGGAACGGAATAGTAGAATTTTTTATGGGGAGGAACTTTTCCCTTGGAGACTTAAAGGATAGGTTTTTGTGTAGTCTTTTCTTTTAGATTAAAGAAGAATTCCCTTTGTACTTAGACAACCTAATGAATTTTTCAGGGAAACTTAGGCTTTAATTGTTGTAGCTGGTTTCCTTTTGTGTATTCTTGGGTTTGCCTCTCTCGGGCACCCTTCATGGTGAACTTTATCAATAAAAAAAAATGTTTTGGTTTTGTGCTAAAGGGACTACTCACCATAGTGAATTGATTATATATTTAAATGAATTCTGACGAACATGTGATAACTTGAACTAAATCTAAAATACCTTGTAATTGGTGTGATGATAGGTTGGGCTCTATTATGAGGAAGCTTTGGCAGCACTGAATGTTGCACCTCTTAACCAGCATTTTGACAAGTCTTGGATAACTCATGTCTAGCTCAAGGCTACCTTGTTTTATGCTGAGGCTTGCTATAGGTACAATTTAGAGCTGCATGAGAAAGAAGAGATTGCCAAGGAAATTGCACGACTGAAGAGTGGAATTGGTGCTTTATATGAGGCAAAGCAATCATCCTCAAAGGGGGCTGCACAACAGCTTTTGGATGCAATTAATAAGTTAGAAACTAATCTAAATTGTAATCTGGAGAGGGCTGTGAAGGAAAACGATAGAGTTTACCTCACGAGGGTTCCTCCAGCTAGTTCTTTACTGCCTCTTCCTGCATTTTCAATGGTTAAGTCTTTGTCAATGAATGAAGTGTTGGATGCAAGCAAGGAGAAGATGTTTGCAAGTCTTGTTCCTGACAGCAGTGCAAAGGCTCTTTCCAAGTATACTGAAACGCTGGATGACATCATCAGAACACAAGCTGAGAAATTGCAACAACGGAGTGAGCTAGCTCAAGTGAGGCTCAATGAAATGGACTTACCTGATTCTATTCTTGCTTTGGAAGGGAATTTTACCCTAGCAACAGCTCTTAAAAAAGATGTGGAGGCAGTGAATATTTGCGGGGGTCCAACTGGTTTGGAAGCTGAGCTATAGAAACTCAGAGATTTGAGGAGGTTGAACCAAGAATTGCTAGTCCGAACAGAAGAGCTCTTGCAGAAAGAAGCAAGTGAATATGCACAGTTTGGAAGCCAATTTGGAACACGGTGGACTAGGCCTCAATCCAGCACTCTAACAAAGAACTTGCAGGATAGGCTAAATAGATTTGCGGCGAATTTGAAGCAAGCTGCAGAAAGTGATGCACGGATTGAGTGTTCAGTAAGAGATCAGTCTGAGTTCATGTCAATCTTTGATCACCGTCCAGTATGCTTTATTTTTTAAATTAATTGTGTGTAATCTTGTATAAAATGGTGTAGATTTGAAGTTGATGAGCAGCTTCTAATGCTATAGGTCTTATAGGGTGCATCCCGGTGTGGTGTTGAACATTAATTTACGTAATGAGATTCAGAAATGGACATTTTACATGCATGGTATAAAATCTTTGAAAGCAATTACCACCAAGCATTAGCTTCAGTGGTATCTTCACCTCCTAAAGAGGAATCTGTGGGTTGAGTTCCAATTGGGACAAAGTGGGTGTGTGTCTTACTTATCAAAAAGAAAAAGGAAAAAAAAAGAGGTTTAAAAGAAATTTTTGAATTGAGTTTTTTTTTTTTGGTACATTCTTATTTTTATGGGAAATGTATACAGTTGATTTCATCAACATCAATGAACATGTAATTATCACTTACTAAAAAAAAAAAGAAATAGAACATATCATTATCTGTTTGATACTCTCATTAATGAGAGTATCAAACAGAATTCTTTGAATACTCAACTTTATCCCATCTATTTGGAGTCAGCTAAATAGTTGTAACTTGTTCAGTCTCTCTCTCTTGTAACCATATTCTTTTGGGGTACTATATGTATTATTGCACTCGAGACATCGTCAGTGTGGGCTGCTCCTTCATTCTTCCCCCAGCCCCAAAGAAAAAAATGTTGAATGGTTAATCAAGTAATTCTGTCAAATGACTTTTTTACCATTTTGGGAGGAATAATAGTGTGATCATAATGTATGCATCGTGCTCTTACCAAATAGAAGCTGCCTATGAATCATAGACACTCTATTTTGGCTCACATATCCGTGTCGAACACGTATCGGACACCGACACTCTCGGACGCATCCCGAACACGTGTTGGATTGTTGAATCATGGATATTGATGATTAAATGAACAAGGTCTTTTATTTTTATTTAATAGCTTTGTTATTTTAATATCTTCATAATATTTTTGTGATTTGTATATTTTTATTCTAATTTTAATTGCAATAACATTAAATTTTTATTATATGGTTATATAAAAATATAAAAAATTTATATATATTCAACGTGTCCGTGTCCTATTTTTAAAAAAATAACGTGTTTGTGTCGTGTCGTATCCGTATTCCGTGTTCGTATCCGTACTGTTTAGGAAGCAACTCTTCCAACCTTGGCAAGGCCAATAATGTCTTTGGATGCCAATGAAGATGTTGTAGGGGGGGGGGGGGGGGGGCTGAAGCAGAGTTTGGTAATTTCATCTTTTGAGGCTATAAACTGCATGGATATTTTTGTGTATTTGTAGTATGTGTATAATAATTAATAATTAGTCTTCTGCTTTCCCTATTTTGCTTTTGTCCATGTAAAGGTTCTTACCAGTTTCGAAGTTAGGGTCATATATATATATGTGTGTGTGTGTGTGTGTGTGTGTACATGTTCTAATTTATGAACTTGTATTTTTATTTTTACTATTTTTTTATTGGTATTATTTTTATTTTTACTATTGAAATTTTGATGTCATTTTCCAATGTGTTGAAGTAGTTTCATTTTTGCTATGGTATCAAGAACATGTTTAACTTCGTATAGCAAATATTAAATTTGGTAATCCAACAGAACTAACTCTGACTACTGACTTGTTAGTGTATTGGTTATCATTCTGAATTCTTGTTAAGTTGATACGCCTATTATTATTATTGAATTACATTTTCTATGGTGTTTTCATAATGGCAAGGTTCTTTTAATAGCATGTATGGTCCATTGAACTTCTTGTTAATAATTTTTTATTCAGAAATGAATTTTTTGTATTAGACTGTTTTTGCATGTGTTTGAAATTAGAAATTGTATAAAAATTATGGAAAGATTGAAAGAAAAAAAATATGGAAAAAAAAAAGAGAAAAGAAAAAAAGAAAAGAAAGAAAGAATGAATGATCACGGTCATTTCTGCATGAAACAAATATTGTTAATTATGCATGAAGTAAAAGAGTAACTGATCGGAGGAATCGCTGCCACAGCTATAGGGGCTTCACTAAGTGTTTTGTTGAGCTCCGTTTCTATTTTGCTAAATCGTCGTAGCTTATAAAATGTGGGTGCTATTTTTATTTGACTTATCATGTAAAGAAAGTGATTTTAATTGTCTCATTTCAATCTATTCCTACCAAAAATTTGTACTCTAACTATATAATATTGAATTATACATTTGTTACTTACAGTTGACCATTTTTAAATTAATATTTAATAAATTAATAAATTTTTAAAGAACTAACTTGCTTTCATGATAAATAATTAATAATTCTATTACTTAATAATTAATATTTTTTCATAAAAATTCTTTATAATATTAATTATTAGACAGATAAAAATAGTTAAATATGTACATATATATATATCTCATTTATAATACGTCTTGGTAATTATATTTATTAATTCTATATAACTAAAGTCGAAATTATAGTAAATAGAAAACATTATAACATTAAAAAGCATGACTTCTTTATTAGAAATGGACATTAAGAGTTTTTTATGACATAAGTTGAATATTGTATGTATTTTTTTATAAAAAATTAAAATATTATTGAAAAATTACATATAAAATCTTTTTTTCTTATCGAAAATCATTTACACCTAAATAATATTTTTTTATCAATGAAAATTTTTTATAATAAATAATTATAATAATTAATAAACTTTTAATCTCTTATATTTATTAATTAAAAAAGAATTAACTGTACATGATTTTAGACCATCTTAAAGGAATTGTTGTGCCACTTGAGAGAGCACATGCTCCAAAGGGGACACATGAAATAGCAAAATTGTTACCTTTCTGTGGCACGACAACTCTGGCTTGCTCGAGTCTGCACAACAACTGATTTATTTTCAAGATTTTAAAATTTTGATTTTAACGTTTTATCGTTTGACTGGTACAGTTTTACAAATCCCTTGTTGGGCTTCTTGGACGTATTGTGTTTAATGTGGCCCAAAGTTGAATGGCCTCTTGGGCTTCATATGGGCCGATATTGCATTGCCGTTCCAATTTTTCATACAAACAAATTATGTATAATAATATTTGATTGTGTATGCCGTGACAATTTGGCATGCTTCTCCTCTCTTTTTTATTTATTTTTAATTTTTTTAATATATCTCTCATTTTTTTCATTAAAAGTACTTCGTGGATATGAATTTACGATACGTTACTTCTAGAATTATTTGCAAGTCATTGATAAAATTAAGCATTTTATCTGTAAAATTATAATACATTTAACTTTGATGTGATATGTGATAACTAGTAGAGTAGTGAATTCTAGGTTAATATATTAGTATATTTTGAATATATTGAATTGGATTACTAGGAACACGTCATACAAAGTTGTTACCTTAGATATAATTCTTATATTCATTATTCACAATGACTTCTTAATTCTAAGAGAATAATAGATTTGAGTTATTAATGGTGATGTCTTTGTGTAATTAGTGAGTGAAGTCTTTTGGATCAGTACTTTGATATCATATAATTAATGTGTGACAGTGATACATAGTTACATCACAACACTGATTTAAAAATAATTTGGATCCACTTTTAGCTGGTAATTAAGAGAACTTATTATATAATCCTGCACTTGGATTAAATTAATGCTCTCGATGAATCATAAAACTTTATGTTAATAAAAATTGTTTTACTATCTTTTACAACTCAATATGTTACATATAAAATAATTCGTATTGGATGGGATCATTGGTACCCAATCATACGATAAATTCTTAATAAGTTGGATTCACTTTGAACAGCTGAGAAAATACACTATATTTAAAACTAATGAATAACAATTAGTCTGAAATATCATGAAACTATGCCACTATTTAATAGTGAACATATACATAAACTATGTTTCATTAAAATATGTGAGAGATGACACACAATATCCCATTATTAAAGGGTGGCTTAGTTACAATGATGCCTCCGGAGTACAAAAATTATTTTTTAAACAACTAGTGTTTTTTATTATTTGATATGAATGATGTACATTTTCTTTACGGTCTCAAAGTTTTTTTTTTTCCACCACTTTATCTATAAAATAAAAAATAAAAAAAAACACTCAATTCCTATAATATATATATATATATATATATATATATATATTTTTTGTATCAATCTCAATATCTCACAACAATTTTCATGTTGTTCTAATAACTTAATTTTTTTTATAAAAGAAAGAATGAAAATTCAAAATTTAAATTGTAATGGTCACAAACAGTCATAAATTGGCATAATAGTTAAAAAAATATTAAAAATAAATTACTTTTTTAATTCAAAATCTATAAAAACTGTTATAATTGACAATATATAATTGTTACCAGTTTCGATCCACGATGATCTCTTTAGAACTTTCTTGCAAGACAAGGATTAAAACTCATCAATTTTGTTTTGAAAATGGTCACTTTGATGATTAAATAGGACAAAATTTGAAAAGATGTTCTGTAATGTGAAAAAAAATCTACCATGAGTTAATGCGTACCTTATGCCCTTCGAGGACATACCTTTGCCTAATCCAATAGAAATTAGGAACAGAAAGGTTAGATTTAGAATGCATCAATTAAAGAAAGTTTTCTTATCAAACTCTCCGATCAGAATTAGTAGACGATAACTTTGTTAGCGTGATAGTCGTTTTTAGAATGACTCAGGTCTTCAATAAAAAACTCTTAGTTTGAGACTTTCGAACTATATCATCTTCAAACGTGCATAAACATGGGTTAGAATGACAAACTAAAACACAATCATAATATATCAACAGTCCTTAAAATAATGATCATACTAAGTAAAAGACAAAATATATATATATATATATATATAAAATATTGCTTATCAGAGTATGAAATTTTAAAAATAATAAAGAGTAATGGTTTAATTATGTCCAAATACTTGGTGTCCAAATGATACCCAATACTCAGTATAAGATGATCAGATTATTATCATGACTCATCCAAATGATACCCAACAGATTTTAGTCCGTTAATGGGCTTAGCCTTGGATAATCATGGGATATATCCACTTCATTCTCTCTCTCTCTCTCTCTCTCTCTCTCTCTCTCTCTCTCTCTCTCTCTCATGCAGCTCTAACTTATTTTCCAATTTATATTTGTTTCTTGTACTAAAAGACTCTTCATTGTGGGTAGATAACATGGATTAGCTAGTGATTGAGGGTTTGTGGTTAATTTTTTTTTTTTATTTTAAATGAAATTTTATTGAGCATGTTAATTGTTAATTAATAATATTTGAAATCTTAATATTGTTTATAGGATAATTTTGTGTTAGAAATAAAATTTAAAAATATATTATGAAAGTTGATGCTATATTAGTTATCAAATACATTTTCGATTTTTATTTTTATTTTTTATAAATGCAATATTATTGTAAAAAACACATTTTTCTTATTTTCTTTTTATTAACATTAAAGGAAAATTTTATTTAATAAAAACATTTCTTGAAAAAATACCTCTTTTTAAATAACATAAATTTTAAAAAATAAATAATATAAAAATAATATGAGTGTATCTTGTTAGTAAAATATATTCAAGAGACAGCAATAGGGGGATGAAAGATGATAATGCTTGTTTGTCACCAGTCAGTCCACGTGAAATGCCTTTATATCACATCATCTTCATATCATTCAAAAAAAAAAAAAAACACAGTCATGAAATCAATCCTAGGAATATTTCATTTTGACTTTTATATGGAATATAATATCTAGATAATATTCTCCTTTTGTCCTCTACTTGGATTAGATTATTCTTGCCAAGAGCTAGAACTGGAGCTTGCAATCTAAATTGTAAAATGGGTTCATGTAATTGGCTGCTTCACAAAACTTGTCTGTCACTCAGAACTTCACTAGATTTTTGTTTTTGGTTTTTCCCTGGTCGGTGATTTTCTGACTTTAAACTTTCAGGAGAGAGTTTTCATTGATTGAGCTTGTGTAAATGAGCAATTCTTTTTTTTTTTCTTTTATCTTATGAGTCTCTTAATTTTAGATTCTGAAAACTCTTAATAACTTAAGAGAATGTAACAAGAACAGAGAAAAACAGAGAAAAAAAATTAAATAAATTATACATTTTCCCTTTGGTGGGAAGAGTGACAGTAAAACTTTAAAAGAAGTCACGAATTATCAATTAAACTAGTCTCAATTGACAAAATTGAGCAAATTGAATGATTAAATTTTGTGCAATTTAATCTAAGTTGAGATCCGTTTGAGATAATTTTTATATTTATTGCCGCAAACCAGGCATTTTTATATACATACACATGGTACGTCAAGATGTAGCATTTGTGTTTGTAAAATTTAAATTGACAAATATGTATGAGGAGTTGGAAATTCTAAATTAGATAGAAGGACTGTCTATATATGTATGCATCTTAAACATAGTTTGTCACGTATATAATACACATACACTCTCTATTTATTTTTTTAAAATTTTTTATTTAAAATTAAATAGTTACATGATACTTATGTGATTGCATATGTAACAGATTAAGATTGTGATACATACTGAAAAGTTGTAGGTCTCTTCTATCTAATTTAGAGTCAAATAGTGTTATTTTTAAAATTATTTTTATGTTGAATTATTTTCTTAAACATGCAATTTCAAACAATCACTCAGAGTTTCATTTTCGTTTCAATTTTCTTGTTTCTATTCCATGGATTTTGGGTTCACTACCAACTTCACCTATGTGCATCACCTCTGTGTTTCCTTGTTTATATTTTGGGGGTGTAGTAGGCACTCAACACATATCTATACATTAAAATGCTCGTGTGAAACTAGTTTTGACTTGTACATGACTTAATTAATTAATTATGTCAACTTATCCAATACGAACACAAAATTAAAACAGCCATAAGATATGTCACATTCTCTGATCATTTACTTTTCAAACATAAAGATCACCTTATATGTTCCACGGAAAAAAATTCTCTCCATTTTTAGTGCACCGGAGAGGTTCAGTGCATTGTCTCCCTTACCTGGGATGGGACTTATGATGAAACCCACCTTTGTGAAACTAATTTCATGTAAAAAAAGAGAAAAGATTCGAATTCGTTATACATACGATCATAATGAAATTATGAGACAATGCCATACCAAAAATTAAACTAATAATATTAATATATATATATATATATATATATATCAATATTTGATGACATAATTTAACTCTATCTATTTCTAGTCTAGTATTCTATAAAATCAGCTAACATTTAAAATTTTATCAATTTAGTAAAAATTAAATTTATAAATGTGCAAGTGGAGGTCCTGTAAATGGTTGACGACACCTCGGGTTTCTAGAAGAATGACACGATTTTTCAGGTTGATTAGCTGTTGCTTGAAGGGTGACCCGGTCTCCTAGGACCCTGATCAGCTGTTTGTTCAAGTGGGTCACACCTGCAAGTGAGGAGTAAATATTGGGCATTCTTAGGAATGATAACGAGCGGTTCGGGTGCAGTGTATATTTCCCACCTTTGGTTCACGGATTTATTGGAAAACAATTTTTTTTTCTCATTTTGTTTGTCATGGAAAATATGAATGTAAAGCAAAATATGATGAAAAAATATGGGAGAAAATTATAATTATTCATGTCATTTTTCCTTTGTTATTTTCTTAATTCATGCCCATTTTTTAAGATTTTTATTTTATTAAAATGAAAAAAATGAGAATTTTTTGTTGTTTTCCTTCAATAAATAAAATGGGACCCGTTTGTTTCAATTTATTACGTTTTGAGAGAAAAATTAAGCACTTAATTTAAAATTAACTATTTAGGTACAATAATATAGACTTAGCTTATCAACTTAGTTTATTAAACTCCTCCTCCTTATTTATTTGGTTAAACTGAAAAAAGTAATTTTATATTACCCAGTTATCTTTTTTTATTTTCTTTTTTTCTGTACTTTTATCCTTTTTTTTTAATTTTTGTCATTTTATATTCAATTATCACTTTTTAATAATTTTTATTAAACATTCAAAACATTTTTCATTATCAGTTGCTTATTCTTATCAACTGTTTATTCTTAATAGTTGTTTATAACTATCAATACTTTTAAGACAGATCAACAAAGCAGACACTCAAATAAAAGGACAAATGTGAATGAAATATTAGAATTCACAATTATCAAAATTAAAAATTGTTCAACAATTCAATGAAGAAAAATTTAAGCTTTATTTATACATTAAAACTCACCTTAACAAAGGATATCATGCACAATTATTTAAGAGCATCTTTAATGGGCATGCTATCTAAAACTGCTAATCCCAAATAACAGCATAATCATAAAAAAAGGATGATCCAATGGCAAACTAAAAAAATAGCATATGCTAAATTTTGAAATGCAATGTGGCAATCTATTAGAATAACACAATATATATATATATATATATATATATATATATATATATATTAAATGAAAGCGGTTGAATGGTAATTAGTCAAGAAAAATGGTGTAATTGTATAAAAAATGATGTATTTTTAAAAAATATATCATTGGAGCAGAAATAAATATATATATATATATATATATAATATTTTAACATTATAGTTGATGCTGCACTTTTTCGTCCTGTCACATAGTAGGCTCCGCGCGCACCATATTGTCCGCTTTGAGCTTAAGAGCCCTCACGGCTTTATTCTTCCTGGGCGGAAAAGGCCTGATGCAAGGGAGAGGACGACTGGGGCTTATAAGCGACGCTAGTATCCGACTCCTATTCAATGTGGGACTCAAAGTGGCACAACAGCTACTCCCCCCAGTCGGGACTGGTGGAGCACGAGAACGAGGCACGTGGCCCAAGCGTTCCCACAGACGGCGCCAAACTGATGCTGCACTTTTTCGTCCTGTCACATAGTAGGCTCCGCGCGCACCATATTGTCCGCTTTGAGCTTAAGAGCCTTCACGGCTTTGTTCTTCCTGGACGGAAAAGGCCTAATGCAAGGGAGAGAACGACTGAGGTTTATAAGCGACGCCAGTATCCGACTCCTATTCGATGTAGGACTCAAAGTGGCACAACAATAGTAATGTCAAAATATAATTTTAACGTGAAGAAAATGATATTTTACATTAAAGATGTTCCAACTTTTAGTTTGCAAAATATATTACATTTAGTTCAAGTGGAAGTAGTTTCTATTGCTATACTTAGGGGGAAAATGTAAGTGATATGATGAATGATTTATATTTTCCCACAAGTGGAGAATTATAATCACTTTCTCTTGACAAATGATATTTGGTTGTATCAATTGTGCCAAAACCCATACAATCACAAACTAGTAAGCTTTTTGCATATATAAATGCCAATGGGTGGGGGCTATGATTAGCAGGTTTCATGCCTTCACATCCTTAACAAAGTCACAGATTGAATAATTATTCATAGAATACTAAGGGATTAGGTGGAATGAGTGCAAATCTGGCTTTAGGATCAGTAATTGGGTTAACAAGTTTTTTTTTTCTTCTTTCAAAGTAGAGTAAGAGATTTTGGACAAGATAATTTCATATCAGCACATCTCAATTGACCTATGCTTCAAGCTATGAATTATTACTTTATTAGTCTCATCTTATCCCATAACAATAAAGTATAAACATTGGCGGTTTAGGGCCCCCATTGCATGCCCCCTCCTTCGAGATTTTGTGTACATGTGTGTGTACACACACACATATAGATATGTATGAGCAAATGGTCCAATTCATCTAATTATCATGAATTTTTTAGAGGGTCATGTTTATTATATAGAAGAGATCATTGTCATCTCTCTATTATTATTATTATTATTTGAGATTAATGAAGAACAAGCTGCCACATTACCCTCTAAGTATGACATGTTTATTGTTTTAAATGAAAAAAAAGGCCACACTTAATCGTGATATTTTATGATGGGTCTAGTATATCACGTGACATTGTATCTTTTCAATAACAATATTGTATGTACTATGTCCTACTAAAAGAGATATGTCATATCACACCTGACATTGTATCAACAAAAGGACACATTACCAGTCCCATTAAAAAATTTCCCAAACTTAATCTAGCAAATTTGCATATGTTTGCTTAGAAGGTTTTAAGCTTTAATCAGATTACACGTCTACACTCATATCATTTTCCTAACACCTAATACACAAATATAAAACATAGAAAAAGATTCTCCTACAATTGTGTATTCACACCATAGTTATCATAAAACTCCAATATTCTAATGATTCTCATATTAATATGGATGTTCTAAAATAAGGAATATTAAAAAAACATTAAAATTTTTTAATATTATGTTCCAAAATATTAAAATTTTTGTGATTTGAGAAAGTTCTTTTTAATCTTTTTTCTTTAAAAAAAAACATTAAAAATGATCAACACAAATCAATAAATTCAATACTTTTATATGTTTCATTCTTGTATAATAAATTTTCATAAATATATACAATTTTTCTTTTGTACTTTATCGACCTTAACTTTATAACTCATCTATCTATGAAAAAGAATATTTTTACAATTACTTATAGTTCATCGTATTCTATCTATGTTATTTACATAACATTTACTCATTATCATATCACATTAAAAACTTGTACTCTTTTTTTTTTTTTTTTTGAATAGCAGGAAGGGGGGAAAACTCTTTATCATATCACATTAAAAACATGTACTTTCCTTTTGAGTACAGCGATAAGAGAGAGTGTGTGTATCGGTTGGATGCAAATTCTGACATGTAAAGAGTGATTTTAATTATTCCATCTCAATTTATTCCTATAAAAAATATGTACTCTTTAACTATATAATATTGAATTATATATTTGTTACTTTCAGTTGATCATCTTTAAATTAATATTTAATAAATTAATAAATTTTTAAAAAACTAATTTGGTTTTATGGTGGATAATTAATAATTTTATTATTTAATAATTAATATTTTTTATAAAAATTCTTTATAATATTAATTATTAGAGAGATAAAAATAGTTATATATGTACATATATATATATATATCTCATTTACAACATGTCTTGATAATTATATTTATTAATATTACATATAAAATCTTATTTTTTTATCGAAAATCATTTATAAGTAAATAATAATTTTTTATCAGTGAAAATATGAAATTTTTTATAATAAACAATTATAATATTTAATAAATTTTTAATTTTTTATATTTATTAATTAGAACAGAATTAATTTAGACCGTCTTAAAGGAATTGTTGTGCCACTTGGGAGAGCACATGCTCCAAAAGGGACACATGAAATAGCAGAAGTGTTACCTTTCTATGACACGACAACTCTGGCTTGCTTGAGTCTGCACAACAATTGATTTATTTTTAGGTTAAAATAATGTAATTGGATCCACTTTTAGCTGGTAATTAAGAGAATTTATTATATAATCTGACAAGTTGATTAAATCAATGTTCTCGATGAATCATAAATTTTTATATTAATAAAAATTATTTTATTATTTATTATAATCCAATATATTATACATATGATAATTTATATTAAAGAATATGTAAATCATATATTAATGTGTCATATATTTATTGACTTGAATACACTGTATCTAGAATTAATAAATAACAACTCATCCGAAATATCGTAAAACTATGCCACTATTCAATAGTGAACAGACACGTAAACTATGTTTTATTAAAATAAGTGAGAGATGACACACAATATCCCATTATTAAAGGGTGCCTTAGTCACAATGATGCCTCCGGAGTACAAAAATTATTTTTTAAACAACTGGTGTTTTTTATTCTTTGATTTGAATGATGTACATTTTCTTTACGGTCTCAAAGGTTTTTTTTTTTTCCACCACTTTATCTATAAAAAAAAAAACACTCTATAAATATATATATATATATATATATATATTGTATCAATCTCAATATCTCACTACAATTTTCACGTTGTTCTAATAACTTTTTTTTTTTTAATAAAAGAAAGAATGAAAATTAAAAATTTAAATTGTAATGATCACAAACAGTCATAAATTGGCATAATAGTTAAAAAAATATTAATCTTTTAATTCAAAATCTGTAAAAACTGTTATAAATGACAATATATAATTGTTATCAGTTTTCGATCGGAGATGATCTCCTCATAACTTTCTTGCAAGACAAGGATTAAAACTCATTAGTTTGGTTCTGAAAATGGTCACTTTGAAGATTAAGTAAGACAAAACTTAAAAAGATGTAATGTAATGTGAGAAAAAATTTATCATGAGTTAATGCGTACCTTATGCCCTCGAGGACATACCTTTGCCTAATCCGATAGAAATTAGGAATGGAAAGATCGGATTTAGAATGTATCAATTAAAGAATGTTTCCTTATCAAACTTTCCTTTCAAAGTCAAGTCTGAACGATAACTTTGTTAGCGTGGTAGTCGTTTTTAAAATGACTTGGATCTTCAACAGGAAAACTCTTGATTTGAGACTTTCGAATTATATCATCTTCATACCTGCACAAATATGTGCTAGAATGACAAACCAAAACACAATCATGATATATCAACCGTCACTAAAATAACGATCATACTAAGTAAAAGACAAAAAAAAAAATATAAAAACTATTACTTTTGGAGTATGAAATCTTAAAAATAATTAAGAGTAATGATTTAATTATGTCCAAATACTTGGTACTCAAATGATATCCATCACTCGCATAAGATGATCAAGTTATCATCAGAGTTCTTATTAGCAAAATCACTTCATGTGAGTATTTAGACATCGCCATTTGAATATTCAAAGATTACTCAACAATAAATTTACAAATAAAATAGCGAAGAATATATTTACTATTCACATTTATTGTCTCCCTTTGAAAATGGTTTTACATAAAGGGTGATCCCATCAACGGCATTATCAAACGACAGCTGCATGGGAATTTTTTTCTTGCAAAATATGAGTGTTTATAGAAAATAAAGTGTGTCATGCATATCATTATCACTCACTACTGATATTTACATGTGTATAACTATACATATATATATATATATACACACACACATACACACATATAATTGTACTATGATCATTAATAATGTAATTCGCTGATCACAACCAACAATCAATAGTTTCACCATGGCTGTTATTATGTGACTATGCTTGTTTTTTTTCTTTATTAAGGTAAATAAATATGAGGTCTGCTTTAATAAGTGGATGAGGTCGGATTTTTGTAATTTTATTAGTTTTTGTGACACGCGCACGAATTATGCAGGCTGTTTTGATAAGTCATGAAAGTCAAATTTTTACAATTTCATTAATTCATTCGATACACACAAATTTATATATTATATAGACTAAAATTTAACCTTTACGACTCATTTTAACAAAATTCAATAATTATTAATCTAACTTTTATGAAGACAAAAGGGTACAGAAGTTAAAAGTGAGATAGAGCATGCCTTCATTCATACATTGAACGTGGTGAGCTATTATGTCCTGAAAAGAGGTTTCAAATTAGTGTGGGACCCCCTTTTTTAACATAAGGCTACGATATATAGAGAATGATTTATCGTACGAGTGTAATGTATCAAAATTAATAAATAAATGATACATAAATAAACAAATAATGCTATGAAAAACTTGTGCACATAAGTCTTATCTTTTAGATGGAAGAAGATAAAATTGAGTTTATTTATTTATTTTAAACCCTATTATTTAATATATTTAACTTTATTTAACGGATTATTTAGAAATGTGATTGAGTAGTAAAGACATTAAGAATAAAATTAAAATATTTCAAGTTCGAGAGTTACCTCTATGCTGATCGTTGGCAATTAGAGTTTAAAAGATAAGTTTGACTGTCATGAAAATGAAAACTTAGTCTGATACACGTAAACTGGTTTAAAATACCTCCTTATCGATTTACGATAAAAAAAAAATCATCTAACGAATACGAGCACATGCTTTTAATGCCATTGACAAAAATTAAAATGTGTGAATTACATTGCATATTTTATTTATGTGTTATTTATTTACAGATTTAGATGCATTATATCAAAATCAATGAACAATTTTTCATCATAATGTCATTGTGTAACATTTTATTAGATAGCCCAAGGCCATCAATTCTTGTAGAGTGATGACTACACATTTTCCTATCATAATGTCATTGGGTCATTTTTTAAAACCAACATAAATTTTCAAAGTGATGGCAATAAAAATGACATTAAAATCATGAATTTTCAATTCATTTAATTATGCCAATTGATGATCCATCTTGACTTATTTATGTATTTAGTTGATGAAAATAAGTAATATTGAGCCCTCAATTCTTTATATTATTAAAAGTGGGTAGACTATGGTTTGAATGGCATCCAAATCCTAGCACAAGGTAGCCAATGTCAGGATCACAAGGGCGCCAAAGTCATGACTCTGGACAACTAAATTAACTGCCTTTTCTTCAATTATACAAAACGGCAGTTGTGATTCATTAGGTTTCAAATAAAATTGTGACATGTGACGAAAGAAATTAAAGAATCATGACCAACCATTTTATGAGATTTCTAGTAAAGTATTCTTATTAGAATCGAGATTCAAACTCGGGTGGTGGATGAATTGATTTAGAGGACGTGTCATAAATTTAGAGGTCTCGAATTATATTCATCATGCTTATAGGTTATGGAATTGTTGAGCTATTTTATAAGTAGTGAGTGGATTAGTCCAGCAAAATTTGAGACATGTCATAAATTTGGAGGTCCTGAATTATATTCATCATGCTTATAGCTCATGGGCTATCTAGGCTATTTTACAAGTAGGGAGTGGATTAGTCCAAAAAAGTTGAGATACCACTTTCTTTGACAAAAACAAAAATCGAGATTTTATCTAAATGATGCGAGTGCCTACTCTTGTTGTGTAATTAATGATCTATGCAACAAGAATTAGAGAGAAAAAGAGAAATCGACACAGAGAATTTATGTGGTTCGACAATGTACTTACATCCACGAGTGCAACTATCTTTTATACTAATTAGAAAATAGGATTACAACGTATTTATACTGCATCGCAGATATATTGAAATTCCCCAATATATACTTACGGTACTGCAGGAGGCAAGCCCCCTGTACCCCCAACCTATTATTCGTTTCTGACAACACAACTAGGGTTAAGTTGCATGGGTATTATGTGTTTCGCTATGCTTCGCACATAATACTTATTTACCTAGTTTAGGTGTTACAATAATATAAGCTATATCACTAACAACTCCCCATTTAATTGTGAATTTGTAAAAAGAAATTAACATTTTTTTCCTTTAAATCACCTAACAAAATTATGAATAAAGTCAAACCCTCTTATAATTGATAGATTTGGGAGATCGAAAATTTATTAATTATTAAGTTTTTCATATTTTTATTAACCAATAAATATTTTTTACATGTAAAAAATGTTTAGTACAAAAATAAGACCTTATATGTATTTTTCAATAACATTTTAGTTTTTCATAAAAAAAGGTACATATAATACTCAATTTATGGCATAAAAAACTCATAACATACATTTCAAGTAAAGATATTGTATTTCTTGATGTTATAATTTTTCTCAGTTACATTACTTTTAATTTTAATTATTTAAAATTAATAAATATAATCATCAAGATGCGTCATAAATGAGATATATATAAGTACATATAAAATTATTTTATTTCTCTAATAATTAATATTATAAAGATTTTTTTTCTAAAAAAATATTAATTATTAAGTAATAGAATTATTAATTATTTACCATAAAATCAAGTAAGTTCCTTAAAAATTTATTAATTGTTGAATATTATTAACTTATTAGATATTAATTATAAGAGAGTGAACTGTAGATCAGACTGTTATCTAAAAAAAATAAAATAAAATTACAATCAAATTTTTTTAAGAAATCAATAATTTCCTATCCCAACCCCTAGGAATTTTTTGGATTTGTCTCTGCACTCATTTATTTAATCTTCAACAAATTTTGTCAAGAACAATGTTACACTTCTCAAAATTATATCGCAATTTTTTTTTTCAAATGATGTGGTATTAACATGGCACAAAATTATTACCAATACTTGAAATTATGTAATTAATGTAATTCTATCATATCAGTGTCACATTATTTGAGATAGATTTTTTTTTATCAACATTTGAAATACAAATTTTGGAAAGCATAACATTTTCATTTTGTCAATTAGATAAGAATTCTTCCATAAAAAGCCAAATAAAAATATTTTTTTTTTTATATATATATATATATATATATATTTTATTGAGTTTAGAGCACTTGAACCTCTACTTTCAGCCAGCTCTGCCATATTGTCATAAAAAAAACAAAATAATAAGAATGGTAAGTATTTTTACACCACCTCTCTCCCCTATCTAACTACTCCCCCAAAAAAAAAATTATAGATGCAGTATAAATATAGGTCTTATATGCATTATGATAAGGGTATATTAAAAAATTTTAATATATTTAATTAGATTAGAATATGTGATACAGTATAAATATATTGTAATTTTATTTTTTTATATAATGAAAAATATAACTGCTTCCGTGAACGTAGATACATTGTCAAACCATGTAAATCACTGTCTTTTTTCTTTTTCTCTTTAACCCTTGTTATATAGATCATTAATTTCATAACATTCACACATCACGTGTTTTACATGATTTACCCACATCAATCATATTGTAAAAATTTGACATTCACGTGTGACGGAAGTCATCCTTAAAAAATAAATCTTACTTACATTATATCCTTATATTGAGAGAAGCTTAATTATCTACAAATGAAAAAGTGCTATTTTAGATCCATTTATATTGTGATTTTTCTTTGATTTTAGTTAAACTTTGTTTCAAACAAGAAAAAAAAAAAGTAAAGTTGATTTATTGCTCATGGGTATGAAATTTGCCCAATTAAAGTGCTTTTTCTTGAAATATAATATTTTAGAGTTAACCCACCATATTTTCTTACCTACACATTCATTATAAATTTATAATTTATTTCTGATGCAACTTATATAAAATAATAATACTACAAGCTTAGTGAATATAGCATTTTTCATAAATGACTAGCAAAATATTCTCGATATATTAATATGGCAATATTTTTGGTGTTAAGAATCTAAAATTCAAGAAATTACTTTTTCGTTATACATTAATTAAACATGATTTTTAAAAAATATTATTTAAATTTTAGTTAAATATATAAATTATTTATTTAATAAAAAATCACTTTGAAAAATCTAAACATTGAGTGCCTACTTCAAAGAATGTGAATCAAAATCAAGGGTCGTCATATTTATTGTATTAAGCAATAAAGGGTTTTTGTTTCACAAGATATTGGAACTTAAGTGTGCGCGTGTATATCTATTATGTATTATATAAATTATAGATATATGTAATTTTATGTAATTTTGAATTTTTCAAAGCTTTTTTTTAATGAGTTAAAGCATTGGAGTTTGCAAATTTATAACTTGATTGAGATTTTAAGAATTTTTTTTGTGATCCACAAATTGTAAAAGAAATTACACACTTTGTCAAATAATTTTTCACACACACACACACACACATATATATATATATATGCCTGTGTGTATTGTTTTACTACTAAAAACGCCCTATCAGCTAACTTTAACGGCCATCTTCAACAAAACTGCAGTGTTGCCGTGGCACTATGGCAGTAGCCTATTGTGGGTCTAATTAATACCAGATATGCCAAATGCACCTGACCAATCCCAATATTAGACACTCTCTCTCTCTCTCTCTCTCTCTCTCTCTCTCCTATATATATATATATATATATATAGATATGAGAGTGTGTGTGGAGTAATGTTTTTATCACCGCATTTTATCAAATTTTTTAATTTGTTAATGTAATTATTCGAGTGCAATTAATACAATTTTTTAATATGTACGAATATTAGTCAATAATTTTTTTTTAATACTAATCAATAAAGTTTAGAGTATCTCTAAGAATAGATGTAGGAGAACCATCCGTTCCAACCACCACTTTTACTCCTTATGAAGCACTAGTTAAACTTCAAGAGAGGAGCCATCCCTAGTGGATTTAATCCATGAACAATAACCAATTAGATGTAGATACGAATTTTATGGGAGGAGAGAGACAGGGAAGTCAAAAGCTAGTTAAAAAAAAGAAAAATATAAATTGGTGAAAAAATTAAAAAGAGAGAAAATAGAGATAAAAATATATATAAATAAAATAAATACTCTTTTTAAGTATCATTATTTGAGTGATAGCATAATGTAAAGATTCATTAATATATATATATAAATACTATAATAATATTAAAATAAATTTTTTAGATAAATTTCTTTTTCATTTTTGAATATATATTAACTAGCATCTGAACCGTTACTTCAACGGATAAGAAAAATTGATAAAATTTCATGTTTAACATCACATTTTTTTTTGTATTTATGAAATGGAGCCAATAGCCCACACCACCCCCCTCCCCCCCTTCTCTCTCTCTATATATGTATATATATATTATATGTGAATGGAGCCAATCAGCCACTAGCTGTCAAACCAGATGACTACCTCAGTCCACAGTTTCAAGCCCAACAGCCCAAGTTGGTTTGGCTTCTTTTGCACTTAACAAAACACCCAAATTTCTGAATCCCTTTTCCTTAAAAATTCAATAAAATAAAAGGCCAAATTTAAATTGTACGGAAGATATTAATAATTAATCAAATAAAATATTAAATAAATTATAGAGCTGGACGAGCTACATAAACTCAGCATCCAACTTCCACTAAACAAGGCTCTCTTTTTTTCTCTCTCCTCCAAAAGGGAGCGAAACCGCCCCCAACTTCCCCCTTCTATGGACGCGCCACCATCACCTGCTCCACCGGTTTCTGCCTCCGCCGTCGCGGCGGCGGTGGCGGCAGCACCCCTCCTCAATTATCCTGACTCAGTTGACTCCTCCCCACGCTCCCGAAACACCGATTCCTGGGACGAGCAGTGGATATCGTCCGTCCCAGGCGGTGCTAAGTTGCGGCTGATGTGCAGCTACGGCGGCCACATAGTGCCTCGACCGCACGACAAGTCACTACGTTACGTCGGCGGTGACACGCGTATCGTCGTCGTCGACCGTCACACCACTCTCTCTGACCTCACCAACCGCCTCTCAAAAACCCTTCTCGACGGCCGATTGTTCTCTCTAAAATACCAGCTCCCAAATGAAGACCTCGACTCTCTAATTTCTATCACCACCGATGAAGACCTTGAAAACATGATCGAAGAGTACGACCGCCTGACCACCACCACCACCAACAACGCCTCTCTGAAATCGTCCCGCCTCCGCCTCTTTCTCTTCCCGACAAAGCCTGATTCAGGCTCCTCAATTGGGTCTCTGCTTGACAACTCTACCAAGTCGGAGGACTGGTTCCTGAATGCCCTCAATGGTTCAACTAGAGGGTTGTCGGATTCGGCGTCGGTGAACTGCTTGCTGGGTCTTGAGGATGATGTTGCGATCACCGGCAATGCGAACTCGTCAGAGAAAGATGTGGAGGCACAGCTTGAATCGTTTCGTAACGTTAAAGGGGTTGTTAGTAATACTAATAAGCAGGGTTTTCAGGACGTTCATTCGGGGCCCGATTCGCCGTTGCTGGAGACGTCGTCTTCGTTCGGGTCGACTTCATCGTCCCCGTCGCTCGCGAATTTGCCACCGGTTCGGGTTCACGTGGAGGATCAGAAGGCGGTTGCGGGGGGAATTGATGAACAATTTTCGCACATGAGCGTTGGGGCTGCTGTGCAGAAGCAAGATGATGGGGTTTTTGTTGTTGCATCTACGCCGCCTACTGTTTTGACTACTTTTCCGCCGGCGGCGACGGGTGTGCATATGGGGTCTGCGCAAGTTGCCTGTGAGTTTTCGAATCGGGTTTTCTTCGATGATGAGAGATCAGAGCACGGGTTGCCAGCAGGGTATCGAAAACCATCACAAGCACAGGGATATCAACAGCCATTTCCTCCACAGTCGCAACCAAAACCTACTTCTGGTTTCGATTTGTCATCCCCAGATTCAGTTTCAAGGTACTCAAATTCTCTAGATATTTTTTCAATTTTGATTACATACATGTATATATACAAAATGTTTGAATAAATGTCCATATATATATATATATATAGATGTATGGGTTTGTATGTGTTGTTTGATCAAAGTCCTGAATTGGGGTTTTTTAATTGCCTGAATTTTACAGTGATAGTAGTATAACAAATCCATTGTCTCGACAAAGACCCATGATTTATCAAGACCCAAGTGTTCAAATTTCCCCTGGAAACAACAGGATGCCTGTTAGCCCAGTTGAACCAAAGTTATCTGATTCAAACTCTAGGGTTCAGATGCAACAAGTACAGGATTCTGGTTATCTCTTGTCAACCCAATTCGATCAACAACATCAACAATTGAACCCGCAACAACAATTGAACCCACAACAACAACAATTCATTCCGGCTGGTACACATTTCATCCACCACCACCCCACCGGGGCAGTGCCAATGACATCTTACTACCCCATATACCCTTCTCAGCAACAACAACATCATCCCCACCATGCACTTGATCAGCAGTACACGTTGTACTACCCACCTGCTAGACAGGCCCAAGCTTATAACTTGCCTGCGCAGCAACCAAATTATAGCGAAGCTGCCGCTACTGCCCCTTCTAGTCGGCCCCAGACACCTCCCCCTCCTGCCATGATCCCTACCCCTTCAGCTTACAATCCTGCAAGAAATGCTCCTACTTCTAAACCCGAAATGAGCGCAGGTGTGTATAGAACAACTTCAGCTGCCCCACCATTAGTTCAAGTACCTTCTAGTCAGCATCAGCCACAATATGTTGGTTTTTCTCAGATTCATCATCCATCTCAGTCATTTGCCCCCACTTCGGCTGCTACTGCTAACTATGCATATGAATTCGCTGATACACATGCCCAAATGTACTATACTCGGCCTCTGGCACCCCAACTAGCTGCTCAGTACCAAACCATGACATCGGCCCCCACAATGATCTTACCCGAAGCTTCTGCTCAGCTACCTACAGAGAACATCAAGCAGCAGATCAGGACTTCACAACCATTATAGCTGACTTGGGTGAGAAACAATTTTGCAGCAATGGGTTTGGTTTACCATTGAATTCTCTATTATAGCATCTGTCTTATTATTGGTATTGGTTTGTGGTATGTATTTGTGATAGGTAATAAGGAACTCAGGTTTTCTTTATCATCTATATTACTTTATTTTATGTTGTTGTTGTCATTGTCAAAGAAAATGAAAGTGATCTGAGATCATACTATAAAAGCTCAAACTCATATTGTCTGTTCAGTTCATATATCAATTAATAAGATGTAATATGATGTAGCCAGAGATTTGAGTTAGGTTCTGTTTTAAATTCTATTCTCTGTGGTCATGGCAAATTGGATTTGCATAGTTTGCATTTTTTCGCTGAAGTTCTTGCAGAGAGCACATTCAATCTTTGTTAGTTTGATAGTTAATTAGGGAGACATCTTTCACAGGGAAGATATATTTAACAGCATATCTTTGCTGCAATTTAGATCAACTGCATGAATCTTTTTCCACCTTTCTTCTATGTCCGGACTTGAATTAGGAAAACGAAGAAGAAAAATGTTTCGAGGATCCGTGTCCTGTTAAGTCATATGCTACATCTTTTCCCAAAGCATTGGACCAGACTTCATTTGGCCATCCTCTAGTTCTTGTTGCTTCTTGAACCAGAAATATATCAGCCCCAAGCTGTGTTGACAAACTAATCTAGCAGACATTCTCTCATCTGGTCTTCCATTCGTGTCATGTTTAACTTTCTATTAGCTCATAAAGTTTGTTCTTTTGGTTTTGCCACTAATTATGCTCTCAATAGCTCACTGCAAATATGCTCATTTAGAGGCATTCTCTCTCTCTCTCTCTCTCTCTCTCTCTCTCTCTCTCTCTCTCAAGTCTCAACTTGCTTTACTAAATATGGCGGGCCTCAGACTTTCGAGTATATTGACATTGGCAACTTCCATTCCTCAACACCCCTTTCCTTTCACCTAATAGACTCCTTTCATTTATTCTTACTTCCACTTGTCTACTTGAGAAAATCGAGTGAAATAATTATTTCTTTATCATTATCTAATGTTATGTGACCGGCTGTCACAAAATCTTAAAACTTTTCAAGGTTTACAATAAATATTAGTGAGTTTGTGAAAAGTAGTCACACCACATTTGACAATAATTATTCCATCCCCCTTGTCATTTTCCCTATTTTAAAGTATCTCCTCATATATCTTAGACTTGGACTCTTACTTTTATCTCATTGATTTAAATTATGTTGTCAGTCACACCATCTCTTCTTCATAGTATATATTAGTTTTTTGAATCAATTCCATGTTTCTGAAATGCAAAAAGAGAAGGGGTCAATTTGAATCCTTCTTCTTATTGTTTTCACTGGTGTTTTTTAAGTTACAGCTTCTTCATGCTTGAGTCATGGCAATTTATCCAGTTCTTAGATTTTCTTTTCTTTTTATTTCAACATTATTTCTCTAGTCA
The DNA here is from genome assembly GCA_008638375.1 of Nyssa sinensis. Lineage (NCBI taxonomy): Eukaryota > Viridiplantae > Streptophyta > Magnoliopsida > Cornales > Nyssaceae > Nyssa > Nyssa sinensis. Next base: position 23,118,216 of record CM018042.1, read on the forward strand.
AAATATAATATATTTACTTCATTTTTTTTCTTTTCTTAATGAGAAATAATTATTATAGGCATTTTATAATTTTTGTGTCAGTTTGGTAATGCTATTTTAAAGTACCTTTTTAATAAGTAAAAATGTATTATTTTTGATAAGTGCTTTCTGTAAGTTGATGAAGACTATTGAATATTTTTCTGAAATCTATAAGCAATTTGTTGTTAATCGTGTGAGAGATGATCTCCCTGGAGTCGTATTAATATGTTTGTGTCATAAACAGTAAAGAGCAGAGTATATATATATATATTTTTCACTGATTCTCATGTGATTGTGCAGTGCAGAGACACACTACTGTTTTTTTTTAATTATTTGTCATTTAATATCAAAGTATGTATTAATTAATGATTAAAATGTGTGGGGAAAGGTACTAGGTTTGTGTATTTTTTGTGGAGGTAGGAGAGATCTGGCTGGTTTATATACTGATGATTCATGAGTTTTTTATTTTTATTTTTATTTTTAATTTTTAATTTTTAAACCCTACCCATTTATATTAAATTCAAGTTTCATAAACTCACACAATTAACAATTTGTTTTTAAAATTCATGTTTCCTTTTTCCCTTCTTAAAGGGAAAATAAGTCTTGAAAAAGATAGTTGATCTTCTTATAATGAATATTTATAAAGTTAATAATTAATTATTTTTTAAAGAATCAAATTGGTTTAGTAGTATATAATTAATACTTTTATTACTTAATAATTGATATATATATATATATATTTTAAAAATATTTTATAATATTAATTATAAGAGAAAATAATTATAAATTGTATGAAACTTTTGAATTAATAAATAAGAGTAGTGCACTTTTTTCATGTTATTTTATTACTAAATTTTTTTTCTCTAGTTAAATAGGCCTTAAATTAAGGAAAAAAAGTATAATGGTATGGTAGCATCAAAAAATTTTATGCTAATTTAAATTTGTTTTTGACATTTCGTCTATATTTAAAATTAAAGTATCAATATAATATTATTTATCTTACATGTTTGAAGTCCATTTGAATGATTATAAATTTTTTACATGTTACCGTATCACTGGATCTTTTCTTTATCTTAAATCTACTTCAAGTGACACAAAGATTAAAGAAACAGAAATTAATTTTAAAGGACTAACGTCCTATTTAAGTGATGTAGATATTTACTTATACGTAGTTGAAGTAAGTTCGATTACGCTCCCCCACTCTGTTGTATTAAAATAAATTGGTTTTGAAGATCAAGTATGCGACTAACTTCTTTAATCTTCATTTTCTAGATGCTATTATTTGGTATTGGCCTTCTTAGTCTATTTGTGATAAAATTAAGATGTGGCAGTCAACAAATTCAGGATGAGTGTGACATAATGCTGCAACAGTCAATTAAATGTTTGAATCAAGCTCATATTATGTAATTAAATGTAATCAATCCAAGATTCCAGACTATCTGATACAATATTCTATTTGCTCGAAAGACCGCAGCCTTTAGAGAACAGAAGACACTTCATTTTGTTTAATAGGAAAGTAGAGTTTCAATATTAAATAACCATTGGATCCCCAAGTAGGCATGTCCCAACACCCTACATGAGAAGGCACAGTACAATAATATATATATATATATATACAAAATTTTCTATTCAACTATTACGTGGGTACTGGTAGGCATGTATATCAGTGTGTGTGTATATATATATATATATATATATATATATATATATATATAGTCTCTCCATTACAATTAAGTGCAAAATTGTTATTTTAAAATTATAATTTTGTTGATATCATAAAAAAAAATTAATGTGACAGTGACGGACCGTGAATACAGGAGAAAAACTGTGATATATATATATATATAAATATATGCACTATTGTCCTAGTGACACGAAATAAGCATTTATTTTTTGCAGTGATTTATTTCCTGTTGTCTAATGTGAGGCTTAGAGATCTTTGATTGAACCTCAAAATGGTAAGAAGCAAATGAAAGCAAGTGATAGAAATAAGGAATATATAAATATTTATATATATATATATATATATATATTGTTACTTATGTTGTATTTTATTTCAAGTCAAATGTTGTTAACCTCAACATTTTAACTCGAAGGCCAAAAATATAATTTTGATGATAATAAAATCTTGATTAATTTGTACTAATGATTTTATGTTCAAATGATAAATTAAGGTATACTAACACCAACAAGAAAAAAAGAAGAACAAGCCAATTACATGACCATCAAATGAAGAAATTTGAAGTTATTCAACTGTCAAGACCTCTACTTGTAGAAATGAACTAGGTTTATCACAAATTCAAGAAATATATCCATAGGGATAGGAAATTTAGAAAGTCAATAGGGTGTGGGAGTAAATAATTAAGTACAAATTGTGTAATTATTTTACAAGGCTCAAGATCTTATGATTCACCACCTTAAAGCGTAATTCTTATCATGATAATAATAGTTCTTAGAAACTAGCATAAATTCTAAATCACACCAATATAAGTTATCATATCGCTTAGAATTTATAAAATTGACTAAGATGCTTTAGTCGATCACTTCATGGTAACAGTTAACAAAAGCTTAACGAAATTTCTGAATCTTAATCGGTTGAATCAACAAACTAATTATGTTACAATCAGTCGATTGAAGTTATGTAGTAGTCAAAATAATTTAGCCAAATAAAATTGAGATTTATTATGAGACCAACATCATCCAGGGTAGCGAAACTCTTGAACTTAAAAGAGTTAAACATTTTATTAAGAGTAATTGATTGAAAGATGGAATCAATCGATCACTATTTTTGAACTAGTACATCACTTCATTAAATGCAGTTGATCGAAAGTTAGAAGAAGGTGATAGATGCTCTTAGGCGTTAAATGAATTTTATCTTCCGTTACCAATGCACTAAAACTTAAATGAGTAGTGGATCGATCATTAGTTTTAGTTTATGGATGTCGCGAATCAAACAAATATAATAGCCGGTTCAAATGACTTTGCTTACGCATTTAATATATTGTAACAGTTAGATTTCACATTTGGTTTCTATCCCTTTTTAACTTGTAATCAATGAGAAAAACCTTCGTATCTTTATTTTAAAAAGGATCAACAAGTATTCATTGTTTGTTATAACTTGGAAATTAAATCATTGTATGAGACATTAATAACTTTTTTATTGACCTATTGTTTATTAATCATTGGATTAATTCTAGAATAAGCTTTTATTGTAAAAATCAGACTCATTTGCTTGAGTTATCTCACTTCATTTATAAAAAAACTCTTCACCTGCAAGAAAATTGTTTAGAAAGGTATGGTATCCCTTCAAAGTTTTGAAGATTCTTACATAAAGCTTTATTTTTCACCTGCTAAGATAAGGAATCCCTTCAAAGTTTTGAAGATTCTTACATAAAGCTTTATTTTTCACCTGCTAAGGAAAGCAAGATAGTGAATTGAGAAATTCAAAGTAAGAATACTTGAGAAGTGAATATAGGTCGGAGACTGAATCACATAAAAACAAATATATTTGAATCTTCTTCTCTCTCGATGTATTTTATATTGTCATTTATTTATTATTTAATGTAATTGATTGAATATTTGATATATCATTTTTGTATAGATCACATTAAATAGAGATAATCCCATAAAATTTGCTTTATATCCTATTCACCTCCTCCTCTCAAATCTATTTATTTGGGCAACAAATATGAATATAAAATTCAAAATAAACGTTTTTATGTTCTTAACTACACACACACACACACACACACATATATATATATATACATATATATACATATATATATATATAAATATATATATATATATATATATATATATATATATATATATACAGTCATACGTCAAATGACCTCAAATTGGGAAGATTTTTCATCACCCAAAAGAACAATATTTTTATTGAATGCTCATTTTGTACTCGTATTTCTTAATCTTACAGACATGTCAAAATGTTAGTTGTTGAAATGATGAAGATTTTAAAAGAATAATAGAGGTAAATAATGCAAAGGATGTTTAACTACATTTAACATCTGGTCCTATCACTTGGGATTGCTTATGCATTTTGACAACTATGATTTTAACCCAACACCTCCTTTAACTCATTGTGTGTGTCAGCCATGAGCTGTGTTATCTTGTCTGAGTCTGGAAAACGACTATCCTGATAACATCACCAAAATAGAACAGCCAAAACTACACTACGTGGTGCGCCGTTGTAGCAGCCTGCCAATAGACCACCCACCAAAATTTTCAAGTCATAAATTGATGGCGGGTGCTGGTCACTGCAAATCATTAGTAGAAAATGACGGATCACTATGAAAGCCTCTTCGAGCATACGAATTCCAATTTTCTTTTGCTGCAATCTATCAATCAAACTAGAGCGGAGCCCGGAAAAAATATTCAGTGGGCAAGAATATTTTTGAAAAAACAAATTCGGGGAATATCTATATATCTATATATTTTATATTTTTTGTTTCAAATTGTTAAAAAAAATTCGGGGAATATATATATATATTTTACATTTTTTGTTTCAAATTGTGGTGGGACCCCGTAGGAGAATTTAAGGGAAAAACGTTTTATGATTCCCTTAGGTTAAAAGTAAGGCTGGGTTAAAAATTTGAGATGGGCTAGACTCAAATGGAACAAATATTTTACACGTATTTTTTTGTTTCTTTTGGCAAAATTTAGGCCAAATATTTACATATAAATTTTTGGAAGAATTATTAAAAGGTTTCAAAAACAAAATTTTCAATTCAAAAAGTTCATGATAATGTTTTTCTATTTAAAAAATCTAAATAAGAAATTTTTACTATAAAAAGTTCAATTATTAACTTTCATCTTAATTCTGTTAAAAAATATTTTTTATTAGACTAAAATAGCTTTTAAAATATATTTTAAAATGTTCATCAAATAAATTCTTCAATGAAAAAATAACATTTTTTTATTTATGTAGAAGGACTAAAAGAAGAAATTTGTACTTCATAAAATGTTATAATTTTTTGAAATTAAATAATTTATTTTATAGACTTTTTAATATTTTTTTATTTTAAAATATATTTTGAAGGTTATTTTAGTCTAATTACTAATTTTTTTAATTGAGTTAATGTAAAAGTCAACAGTTGGATTTTTTTTTGTAGTAAAAGTTTTAATTTTTGGATCTTTTAGATAGAAAAAAATTATCTTGAATTTTTTGGAATGAAAATTTTATTTTAGAAACATTCTAGTATTTTTTCCTAAATTTTTTTTTCCAACACTTTGGGACTATAACCCACCCTAGTCTAGGGCTAGGCATGTATCAAACTTTGTAATCAAACTAGAGATGTAAATAAGTCGAGTAGTGGGTGGTTTAAGCTTGTCTTGCTAAAATGAATGAGCTTCAAATTGTTATTAAGTTTGGTTTGTTTATTTTTTGATCCGATCTAGAATGAGCCTCTAATCGATTCGATCACGAGTTGAGTTCGAGTAGTTTAATATTTTATATAGTACTTAACTACTTATTAACTTAACAAGCTGAGTTCAAGTCGAACTGAATAAATTAACGAACTCTAAAAAATGTTTAAATTTAACTTGTTTATCGTGTGAGCCAAACTCGAACAAACTTTAACTGAGTCGATCACGAGTAGAGCTCGAGTAACTTGGCTTATTTTACATCCCTTAACCAACATCCACTAGTGGTGGTGAATACCAGAATGGAAAAAAAAGGATAAAGAGTTAATTCAGGATACAAGACTTAGCTATTGCAAGTTTCGGAAAAAATTAGATGTATACAGTCTCCTAAAGATGTCTTTAAGAAAACAAAATTTCTCGTTACATTAACTTGGTTAAAGAACCTTGTTTAAACAATGTTTACCTCAAAAACTCCCACATACAATAATCAGCACCACAAGAAGCAAGCTGCATGCTCCTAGGGTTCTGTTCTTCTCAGAGTTTCTCCAAGCCAAACAGTTCACTGCTGAAGCATGGCACATGAATGGATCCAAACCAACAAGAAGAGAAGCAGTTGCATGCACTTGGCGTTGCTGTGCTACCATCTTCAGTTCAGATGACAGAAAGATTCCACAATTCAATGAGTCCATTTTCCATTCCAACTGCAAGAAGCCCATCATTGCTCTGACCATGAATACCAACCCAAGATAGGGCCATGATGCTATTGTTGAACTGTGACAGTGTTGAGAGCTGCTTAACTGAAGATCCCTTATCTATGGCCCAGATCTTCACGGTTTTATCCCTTGAGCCCATGGCAAATTTATGACCAAATGGGTTCCAAGAACATGCCCATATTATTCTTTTGTGTGCCTCCTTAGAAGCTGGTAACTAATTTCCTCCATGCCATGTGGTATCTCGCCATTGCATTGGTTAAGTGTGAGAAATTTGGTTAATATATAAGATGTTTCAAGTCTTGTTACTAATAACTTGACTTAAGTATTTTAAGTCATATGATTTGACCCTTTCATCAAATTATTGAGACAGCAAACTTGAGAACATAATCCCATCACATGCTCCATTTGGTTGCCAAGAATGTTTGAAACAATTGTAAGTAAAGGGAATAGGAAGGGATAGTTAGTAGGAAGTTATCCGTAGGATAGTGCAAAGGGATTTCGAAGTAATGTGGTTAAGAAGGTGAAGTAATCCGTAATAGAGAATCCATGGAGAAATAAAGTGGCAGCATTTTCCTCACTTGTTTCTTCTCTCTTAAAAACCATAACGGTTTAACTGAGATCAAAACGGAAAGGCTAGATTACCTCAAGGAGCTCATCTATCCTTAATTTGACATGCCTATAAAAGATTACTTCAATAGAGGCGTTAACTCTATCCATTATCAATTAGTGGTGAACTTGAGATTAACTCTGTTCATTAGATGTGATCCTAATATTACCTTTAAACAACTATCGGATGGTATACAACTAAGTATTACCTCTAAACAAATATCATTTAGTACTAATGAGAGAAAATCATGTGGCCACCTAGGACTTACATGAGTCTTTCCCGCGAGGATCCTCTCTGCCTCTTCCTTTGAAGAGAATTCGAACAGGAACCACATGTTGCGTATGTCCATAACCGTTACCGGGGATTCTTCAGATGAAATTCTATTTACTACATCAACTGTACAAGGATGTGATGTGTTTGTTTTGTTCTAAATTTGAGAATGGTCTCAAGTTTTTGCATCTTTGCTCAAGATTTGATAAGAATGAGGTGGCTGATATGATCAAATGAAGTTAATTATGTGCTCTAATTGAGTATTGTCTGTCTTGAGCTCTTTTCATGCAGATGTTGTAGGACTTCGTTTTGGACAAGATTATAACAGGAAGAATAAATAGATAAAATAATCAAATATAAATCAATAAGTGCTGTTCCATTCAATTGTTCACTGGAAAATTAATAAGAGACTATCCGGAAACCAACACAGTAAAGAGCACCTGTGAATCTGAACAGGATTCAAGAATGACTTGGGATGCTGTAACCTTATATTCTCCCCTTCTTATAACTAAAATTACCAGAAGTAATCATAAACATCATTATGAAGATATTGTCCTTCAACTTAAAACAACCACCTGCAAGTTCTCTTAGAAATTGACGCGAAAAAAGGGTCATATCTAGTGCACGAGACTCTCACACTCGGCTGGGTTTGAAAGAGGTGGATAGTAGCTAGGCAGCCTTACTCGCTATTGACACCGACAAAGGAAAAATACCTGTCAAGAAAACAGGGAAAGAAATGGGACTGCAAAAAACTGCATATTTTATGGAAATTTTATGCAGCTAAATACTGGATTAAAACTTAATTTGATCTGAAAGTAATTGGTTCAGAGGAGAGAGAGCATTAGGCCTCCAACTCATTTGTCAGCCACTGCTGCAATTTTGCAGATGGGGCATGCATTCTTCTGCAAAAGCCACTGTTTGATGCATTGTAGGTGATGGTAATGTCCACAATCCAGTCTTCCCATCTCATCATCTGCTCTGCATCCCTCCTGCATGATACAAAATATTATGAACATAATTCTATAATAGAGATTTATAATCAAAAGCCATTATAAATTTAAATTTTAGCTACAAGTACAAACTGCAGGTAGAGCATGAATCAACAAGTACAATTTTACAATAGAGTATGTCATTTGCTCTGCGGATCCCAAAACCAAATTTAGTTGCCCATGATGTATCAAATGATATTCTTTAGAGTCATCATCAAATTGTGTGTGTGTGTGTGTATGAGAGAGAGATAGAGAGAGAGAGACTCGAGTAATCTTCTCTTTGTCAATCACTGATATTACATTTTATACTAAATCAATAAAAACTGCAACACAAGACAACAGAAGGGAAGAAAAAACAAGAAAATAGAAGTGATGAAACTCACTTGACAAATACTGCACTTCCAGTCTTTGTCAGTGAACATAAGCAATGGAAGGGACTCCAAAATTGAGTTCTTAGTTTTCCTTAGGCAGCAGAATATCTCATCTTCTTGCAACCCTGTGCTCACATTCCCAATCCGATCACCCAAATCAAGCAGTTCCTGAAAATAGGAAACAAAGACATTGATCATGTCAAAACTGAACATAATCTAAGTACTTAGAAAAAGGATAGCAAAGACCCATCACAATAAGGGAACAATACATAAGCACCTCATATGACATACTATCAACATCAAGTCTCCAGTCCACAAATTGATCATATCCATCTAAATGTCCTCCAGATAGCAGGTTATTTTGGAACATCACCATCTGCACCAATTCCATGAGAAAGGTGTGTATGATGAATAGAGATTTGTGTTGAAAGTGAAAGCTCATTTAACTATTGATTTGCCAAAAATAAAACCAAATTCACAAAAACTAAAATGACAAACCTCAGGAAGGCCTCGGGGAGGACGTCGTCGAAGATGACGATACTCCCTGGCATCTAATTGATTGGAAATTGTATCAAATGATGATGGCAAAGCTGAAGCAGAGACATGCTCGAGGTTGGCAATTCGCCTTGCTGGACAAGAACGCTGTCAAGGCACCCAAGTAAATTGCATACAGTAGTACCCATAAAGTCTTGCTGAATCTAATTGATTCATCCATATATAAGTAGCCAATGTCGATATATACGTGTGTATATACATATAGATACAATAAAGAAAAAATCAGCAAATGATGCATTTAAAGAAGGCCCCAGGCTCATCATCCAATTTTGTTCATCAACAAGGGACAGCAATTAAATAGCCATCCTCATTATGCAGATCTAGACAAAGTACTAAAAAGGAATACAGTCCATTGAAGATCCACTTAATTTCAGAAAACCGTATAATTTATTTCCATATACATCATATGAATTAATATTTCATATATGTGTGCGGGTTTGTCGGTGTGTGTGTGTATATATATATACATATTACCTCCCTGTGAATCCTTCTTTCAGCATCGAGCCTCGCTCTAGGAACGACATCAGAAGCAAAACCAATAACGGGAGCACAGCAAACATTAGGAACATCAACCACGGCAACAACAGGAGTGTTAGGATTGTACGACATCGTCTTTCTCTGTTTCTTCTTCTTCTTCTTCTTCTTTTTCTTCCTTACTTTCTCAGCTTCCCAATCCGCCGCTGACCAAATAATCGCCGGCACCGAAGCCGGCGATGCAGCCCCACAACCAAGTCCTCTGAGTGTCATTGACGTAAATCTCTTCTTCTTCTTGGGCTTATTCGTTAAGGGTTCATTGGATTCATCAGAACCATTATTGTTGTTTTTTCTGGAGAATGAGGAGCGGAACAGGCTAGAAATGGTGGATTTGCGAGCAGAGGATTGAGAAAAAGAATGATTTTTTTTGGGTTTTGGATCCGTGACTGAAGTGTCTGCGGGTTGGTTCCTGCCTCTTCTCAGTCTTTCATGTTCAGCTGTGTGGAAAGGCATAGTTGAAACTCGAAACTTGGATCAAAGATCTAGAGATTAAGACCTGAGAGAGAGTAAGCTTACTTGATTAGTTTTAGTGAGAGAAAGATCTAAAAAGAGAGAAGATCTACAGGCTCAAGGCTTCAGTACATGCAAAAAATTAGAACTATTGAAATTGAATTATTGGAAGTGCTTTTCTTGTTTTGGGTTACTTGGAGGGAGAATTAAACAGTGACAACAAAAAAAAAATATTTCTTTAAAACACAGTTTTCTGTCCTATTTTTGGGGACTTAGTTTTTTCTGTCTTTAGTTATGTTTTGATGAATTGTTTGCAGTAAACTGGGAATATTAAGATCTAGCTAAGAGGTGAAATTAAAATACAGCAGTAATTTATTTTATATATATATATATATATATTTTATAGGCATCTAGATCAAGCTTGATCAGTTGCAAACTTGCAATTATTTTACGTTGGTTTTAAGGGAGGCTTCAAAGAATATTGTTATGTATTTAAGAGCATCAAATCAAACAAATTGGTTAGAAGCAATTCATGCTTGACTCAAAAAAAACACATTTTTTGGTTACTCACATATTCAATAAAACAGCCTCTAAGGCTCCACAATGAACTAAAAAAATAGGAAGAAAAAAAAAATTATTTTAATTATTTCATAAATTGGAAAATTCTGAGAAAATGAATTTTTAAACTTTGAAGAAACTCTTGAATTTTTCTTGTAAAATAAGAAAAGATAAGACCATGTTAGGTAATAAGGAGATCAGATTTTTTTATAAATAAAAATATTTTATTTTCTTCACATTTTTTTTTCCTTTTCCAATCTTTTCTTCTTCTTTTTTTTCACTGTTTTCAAAAACCAAACTAAGTCTGAGTTGATTTAAGTTACTTGTTTAAGAAATTAAGCATAACTAATAACAATTCAACAAACACAAGAAGAGAGCTAATTTAGCTTAGCAGCAATAGATCAATGGTTGTGAAAAAACTCACCTTATTTCATTGTTTCTTTATTCGAAATTCATCTAAACATCAATTGAAGTCACCTACAGCTACTTCTTGGCAGGACCATTTTCACATTCCAGTTACCATGTCCTGGCTCATCTTATTTAGACTCAGTTTCGTCTTGCCATGGTAACAATTATATTTATATATGTGCGCGCGCGCATGTACATAAAAGGTGCATGGCTCTGTGATCTTTAATTACAATTTGCAGGGAGGTTGTCATCTTCATCTTGTATCGACAAGAAGTCTTAGTACTACACGTGGTACACATGCAACGGAATAATTAGGCAAAGGTTGATGAACCGTACGGACAGCATTTATGGTTTGTTTGATTAATGTCTGAGAAGGGCAGCCCAGCTGTTACCATGCATGTTATTATGATATATATATATATATATATAAATAAAAGGACAGTGGTGAATGGACTTCTCCTTGTTACTGTTCATTATTAAATGTACAGTGAATCATATTATAGTTAATAAATATGAAAGATTAAAAATTTATTAAATATTAAGTTTTCTTATATTTTTATATATTAATCAGTATTTGTTACATGTAAATAATTTTTAGAATAAAAATATAATTTTATATATAATTGACATTTTAATTTTTCATAAAAAAATAACAGCATAAAAAAACTCATAATTTTTTTTTCCAAAAAAATTAATGTGTTTTTAGATATTATAAATTTTTTTATTTACAATACTTTTGAATTCAACTATGTTAAATTAATAATATAATTATCAAAAAATGTCATAAATGAGATATATATAACTATTTTATCTTTCTAATAATTAATATTATAAAGAATTTTTTTTAAAAATATTAATTATTAAATAATAAAATTTTTAATTATAATTTATTGAATCAAGTTAGTTCTTTAAAAATTTATTAATTTATTAAATATTAATTATAAAAAGTTACACTGTACTAGAAAAACCCCATTGTCCCTACCCTGTGGATTGAGACAAATTCTTAAAGCTTCATTGTTGATAATTGGTAAATCCAACGAGGGGTCCTACACAGCTATATTTACTGTTGAGATCTGTATGGTTTTTTGAAAGAATTCATCTTCTCCTCTCTACTCTTTACTGAGGTGTCATCCATGTTTGAGAGAGAGAGAGAGAGAGAGAGAGAGATTTGCCATTTTTCAGTGTTGGTTCTACAATGGCAGCAAGTTGTGAGGAACAAACTAGCTATGTTAGATTTTTAGAAGATAAAAAAGTAATTTTGTATACTTTGGCAATTTCTGATTGATCGAGTCAATGTTCCAAGCACCATTTAATAATTTTTCCTTTAAATTGAGGTCATTCTTCTAAAATTAGTAAGATGCCCCTAAAGTATATTAAGTTCTTTATATGGCTTTCTCAATTCCTATAAATTTCTTTTAGATCCTCACATCCCAATTCTAAAATTCTAGTTCAGCCAATGATGAAAACAATTTGAACCAATAGTTCTGAAGCTTTCCATTAATTGATGAACTATTAAAAGAGATGGTTGAATTAGATGCATGTTAGCCATCTGGTGTGTATTATATTTGAAACTTTTGTGCACTGTTTAGAGTATTTGAGTGGATTTGAATGCTTGAACTTAAACCACATCTACTGAATTTAATTTTCCATTTGGATATATATATATATATATATATATATTTACTTTGTTGGTTCACTCACAAATATGGTAAGTTTGGACTCTTAATCAGTATAGACATGGAAGGCTGCCTAAGCCTCCTTCTTGGTTCTTAGTGAGAGTTGTGGGGGATGTCAGCCAAATGGCCCTCATGGGCCCAGTCCCATCACAAAGCTGCCCATGACTCTGGGGCAGGGCTTCACATGGGCTACTTGGCTTTGCCATGGCAGCATCAACACTAGCTTTTGCCAATATCCATGGTGCTGAGAATCTGAGTGTCAAAAGTCATTATAGACTTGTAGTATACTGGCGAAACTGGTTGCACAATAAAATTTAGAAGTTCAACCAATGGGGCTAGTCTAATTTGGCCACACGTTGAGAGGTCGTGTGTTCAACATCTGCTTTTTTTGAGAAATATGTAATTAGCTTGTCCCTTCTAATCAAGGGATTGAGTCCGACTTATTTATCCTATATATCTCGTCGGGCCTATGTCCATATTATGGTGGTAGTAAAAGTTCTTTGATTATGTGATATATTAATTATTGATATTTTTGTATGTCAGAAAGTTTAGAAGTTTGTAATATAATATCATTGCTATAATAAAATAAAAAGAGTTATAAGTTCAGTTTTTGGCTATTTTAAAGGAAATAATATATATATATATATAGACACACACACACACATACATACATATACATTGTAGGGACTTGAGTGATGACTTTACATAGAGCCCACCCTTGATAGGCACTGATACAGATCCCTCATGGAATCATTTTGCCCATTATGAGTTGTATAACATCTGTATGATGTTTAGTCTACATGTGGGTCCTGAATCACAGAATATAGAGCACTGATTATCCATTAGGATTTCAGCATTTTTTAACTGAATCAATTATAAATTGTAGTTAAATTAAGTCTGAATAAATTTAATGCATCATCCATTTTCTTTGTTACACAACAGTAGATACTTCTCTATCTCTATCTCTATCTCTATCTCTATCTCGAGTGTGAATTTGCTATGCACATGAATAGACAACCACTGAATTGTATTATTGTAGGACTTGTAAGCATGCTTTCATATTGTAAGTAAAATCTTTTTTGACGTCCATGGAAAACCGATGGAGATTTTTCTTTTCTAATTAATATATATATATATATATATATATATATATATGAAGAGAAATAGGAAAAGTAGTAACATTTTGGAAGTAAAGCACAAAAGGTCAGGCATGCTAGTCCCAGCTGTTGAATCTCATGTTTTATTAGCTTGTTTGCTTGCCTTTGGTCATGAGTCATGACTGTCAGAATGGAACCTGAAAAGACGGATCTCTGTAGCAATGTGTAGCAATATTGGGATGCAAAATCCAAACCAACTTTTGTTAGGATCACTCTGACCATCCCTTGTTCTTCTGGTTTTTCCTACTTTCTTGTAGTTCTTGCATGTTATTAGTGGCAGAATACGATAACTACCACTCAATGATTGATAATGGAGTAAAGTCTTTCTTGTCTTCCATGTCTACTTGCACTTCTGCAGGAAGCAGATTTAAGTCGATTCTCCACAAAGCTTAGTATATATGTGTGCAGTCTGTGTCTGTGTATGTATATATACAGGCGTGTCAATCTACCTGCACTACTATAATTGTTTGTTCAATAGACTATGGATTCCAATGCATCAAGCTACCTTCTAAACCATACAACTCTCCACTCAGTTTACTATCAAGCCGAGGAGGATGATAATCTAATTGACTTGGGTCTAAGTCTTAGAACTCTGCAGCCTGACACATATCATCCATCTGGACAAGGTATGTTCCTCTTCTTTTTCTTTTTTTTTAATTTATTCTTTTATATATATGTTGACGCAGGTGGTTATATAATCAGAGTAAGATCCCTACGTAACGAAAAGAGTCATCATAGAAGACAGGTGTAACGCCAGCGAAGGCCTCTCTAATGCTTAAGTCAGCATGATCTGAATAAATTGAAGAATATATATATTCTCATACCTTATAAGGATTGACTCAAGAAGTTGGAGAATCGAGAGCCCATCTTTGTAACATTCACATTTTAAATTCTGTTGATTGAGTCAACCATTGAAAAATATGACTGCTCTGCTCGGCTCCTTTATGGCCTGTCCTGATAAACCTGGCCAATTTACCTCCCATCAATATAGAAGGTAGAAATTTAAAATCCGAATGAAATTCATATGGTCCACACAAATTCAGGAGTAATTTAGAATTGTTGCATTTGGAATTGGTGTGCATGTAACCTAAGCCAAGGGTTACCTAAAAATTTTAAAAAAGAAAGAAAGAAAAAGGATGGTGGTGAATGGTTATGTTACAATTACATGATTACCTAGGAATAGGAATCTCTAATGCTTTCTCTGTCGTAAAAGGGTGTTGAACTGTGCTAATCAAAATTTGCATTTGAATTGGTGTGTAAGCCCAGATGATTATGGAAACCTGTTAGACTGGCAACAGTTGCATCCACAGCTGAAAAGATCAAAGATGGAATATCCAAGAAGTGAAACAGAGGAAAATGATGATGAAATGGAGGGAGTTCAAAGCAAAGAGCGCTGGGCTTATGTTAAGGTTAACATGGATGGGGTGATTGTTGGCAGGAAAATTTGTATTCTTGATCATACGGGTTATTCAAGTCTTGCACTTCAACTTGAAGACATGTTTGGTAAGTAGTAAAATCTCCATAAACTTGAAATTTTATATGTTAGAAGTTGCTGATATAATTAAGGTCAATTTTTTTTTTAGGTACACATTCCACATCTGGTTTACGGTTGTTCCAATCTGGATCAGAATTTTCCCTGTTTTATAAGGACAGGGATGAGAATTGGAGGACAGTCGGTGATGTCCCGTGGAAGTAAGTTCTTTACTATCATTTATTATATATATATGTGTGTGTGTGTGTGTGTGTGTGTGGATTGGCATTTGCCTTTTTCTGTCTGATTAGAGATGATGCAAAGTTGGTCTAAATAGCATCGGACATTGAATTGGTGGGGGCACTCGAATCCAATTTGCTCCATCATCTTACCAACAAGATTGAAAATTATATAGGACAGAAATAAGATAACCACAAAGTTAATCGGAGTTTTCTATGCGAAATAATTTCAAAAATATTAATTTTCAAAAATTATAAAAAAAAAGTTCTATTAAAAGCATAAACAAGTGAATTTGGCCAAAATTTGCCTTTAATTGTAATGCAAGCGGTGTGTTTGGCCTGTCGGCCTGTCTCAGGTCAAAATATGAAAATTTCGGACATGCTTATTGGACTCAAAACACTTTTTAGAAGCATTTTCAACTACTTTTACGAGCTAATTTGACTTTAATTAAGACTTCTTTTCTCTGTTATAGCTTCATAAATTCTTCTGCTACTTGTTCTACATTACAATCTGTTTGTTGATTCAAGTGTTTCAATTATTCTGAACAGGGAGTTTGTAGATTGCATGAAGCGGCTTAGGATTGTGAGGAAGAATGAAGCTCATGTTCCCTCTTCATCAGCATTTGATTAATCTCTCTTTCTCTGATATGGTTTTAGAGCATCTCTGGAATCTTAATGCCAAAGAAGAAATACTTCTATATATGTCCAGTGGACAGAGTTCTGTTTGATAATCAAGGCTGTGTCTAATATTCAGCCACATCATGAAATGTTTTATCAAGCTTCTTTAACATTATAATGTTAATTTGAGAAGGCAGTTCATGTACTTGTGTGTTTAACAAGATGTTTGAAAGTTTTGAATAGAAAAGAAAAGAAAAAATAACTTAAAATAGAAAAGCATATAAAAGAAAAGAAAGTGTTTGTCTTCATCTTGTTTGAATATTCACAAGAGAACTAAGAAGAAACTAATTATTTATTATTTGACTAATTAGTAGGAGAGAAAATAAAATAGCATATATAAATTATTTGACAATTAAATCTATCTTATTACTATTACTCTAATTTTTAATACTAATATTTAAGGGTATATTTTTCAAAAATTTTCATTAAAATGTTTCTTTTCTTTTCAAATCTCTTGCGCTTTTGGAGACATCAGAGAAGCAATCTTTATCACGCAATCTTTATCTTCAAATTTTTTCTTCTCTCTCATACATCAATATTCAAACAAGATTTTTATATATTACTCCGCCTTAATATTTTCTTCTCTCTAAATCTAGAATTGTAAATAAGTCGAGCCGAACCAAGTAGTTGATTGTTTAACTTCGGCTCATTAAAATTTATGAGTTTCAAATTGTGTTCAAGCTCGGCTTAGTAATTTTTCGATCTGATTTCGAACGAAACTTTAATCATACTAAACGTGAGTCAAGTTCGAGTAGTTTTTTTTTAATATATACTATTAGACTACTTTTGGCTTAACGAGTTGAGTTTAAAACAAGTTCAATAAATTAACAAGTCTCAAAGTATATTCAAGCTTGACTTGTTTATCTTGCGAATCGATCTTAAACGAGTCTCTAACCGAACCTGTTGGAATATACACAAGCAAATTGAGGATATGAAGATTAAATCCCAAGCAGCCAAACAACAATGTATATAGCAGCAGGTTGTTAGTTTGTTATAACAGTAAAATTAGTTAGCTGATTAGTTTGTTATAATAGTCAAATTAGTTAGCTGATTAGTTTGTAATTAGTTTTGACATGTAGATATTTTGTATGTTTTGTAATAACATATAAATAGCTGTACTGTACCTTTTAGTAACTCAATCCTTTGTAAAGGAATAGAAGCAGATTTTCATTCGGTTGAAAGACAACTCTCTGTTCTCACTCTCTGTTTGGATTCTCATAAGTTTTCACATGGTATCAGAGCTCCATTCCGCTGCGAAGTCTTCAATCCTTCGTTCCGTCTTTCTCTGCTTCTATCCTTTGTTCCGTCGATCCGTCTCTCTCTTCACCCTTGCGGTTCTGCGTATCGAACTCTAGAGTTAGGGTTTTCTGTTTTTTTTTTTTTTTTTGGATCTTGGATGTTTCTCGTTCTGGATTTTTTGGCTCGATCTGTTTCGGTCGTCTCTTGATCTTTGATCTTCGATGTTTATCATGCTTGGAACGTTGGTCGCCGTCTCTCTTTTTCTGTGATGATCTTGTTCTGGATTTTTTGGCTCGATTTGTTTCGGTTTGTTTTTTTTCTCGATCAAAGACTGTGTATACAGATCTGTGCTTGTTGATGATCTGTGCTTGTGTTTATCATTCTGGATTCCCTGCCTGTTGATGATCTGTGATGATCTGTGCTTGTGGAAATCGGTTTGTTGATCTGTGATGCTCCTTCACTTCGTGCATTTATTTTCCTTCTTTTGATCAACTGGATCTCTGTTTGTTTTCCTTGAAGAATTTTGGTGCTTTGATCTAACAAAGCTCCTTACTCTCGTCATCTTCGACTATTCTACTAACCGAGGATAAGAAATTTGCACAAACCCAGTAAATCGTTTTGTTGACGATCTGTGCTTGTGCTTGTGTCAATATAGAGTTGATTCTCTGCTTCTCATCTCTATATTTTGATTTTCGGTTTGATTTTTTTTTTCGGCATCTCTGTCTCCCACGCCTTCATCTCCGAATTTTTTTTTTTTGGCTCGTTTTGTTTTGGCATCTCTATCATTATTTTTAATCTGAATCTTGAGCTATTGCTTCTATGGCGGACTCCACCTCTTTATCTTCCTCAGAAATTAATCCTTCCGATGAATCCTCCAGTCCTTATTTTCTTTACCCTAGTGACAACCCTGGAGCACTTCTGGTGGCAGAAATCTTTAATGGTGCCAATTACATTGCTTGGAGTCGATCTATCTCCATCGCACTCACCGTGAAGAACAAGATTCGTTTCGTTGATGGTAGTCTTCCTCCACCTGGTCCTGCTGATCACCGGCTTCAAGTGGCATGGCTTCGTGCAAATAACCTTGTCCTCTCTTGGTTACTGAATTCCATAGCAAAAGAGATTCGTGGCAGTCTTCTATACTTCAACACTGCTTCTGAGATTTGGGACGAGTTAAAGGTTAGATACCTTCGCAGTGATGGTCCTAGAGTCTTTGCCTTGGAGAAATCTTTAAGTTCTATTTCTCAAGGTCCTAGTTCAGTCACTGAATACTTCAGTGATTTCAAAACATTATGGGGTGAATACATTAGCTACCGTCCCATTCCTAATTGTGCATGTGGCATAATGGAAAAATGTACATGTGCCATACTCAAGAACCTTTCTGATAGAAAACAAGGGGACTATGTGATGAAGTTTCTGATTGGATTGAATGATTCTTACTCAGCTATTCGTAGTCAATTGTTACTTCTTTCCCCTTTGCCTTCTATGGGAAGAGTGTTTTTCTTGTTGCTTCAAGAAGAGAGTCAGCGATCTCTAACTAATGTTGTGGGGCTTTCTCTTGATTCTCAAGCCATGGCTGTTGCACAGGCATCTAAACAGCCATTTACTGCTTCGAAGTTCAACAAGAAAGGCAAATCTGATGTCATTTGCACCCATTGTGGTTATTCTGGTCATACCATTGATAAATGCTTCAAGATTATTGGATATCCACCAGGCAAATCTGATGTCACTTGCACCCATTGTGGTTATTCTGGTCACACTATAGATAAATGTTTCAAGATTCTTGGATATCCATCAGGATGGAAAGGTCCTCGAGGAAAGAGATCAACCACTGCTCAAACTCCACAGGCTAACATTGCTTATTCTCTGGAGCAGAATTCAAGTGTCCCACCAATGCCTTTTACACAAGAGCAAATTCAGAATTTGATTTCACTTGCTAATAGTCTATCCTCAACTCCAATCAACCCTAACCCTGCTGCCAATATTGCTTCTGCGTCAGGTATATCTCAATTAAGTCCAGCATGTTTTGCTACTTCAAAATCCATTGCTAACACTTGGATAATTGATACTGGATCAACAGATCACATGATCTGTTCTCTATCTTTTTTTACATCAATGCAATTGCTTACTAAACCATCTTCAGTTCAATTACCAAATGGTAATTCTGTTTCAGTTAGCTTCATTGGAACAGTTTAACTTACACCTGATTTGACATTATATAATGCTCTTTATGTACCCTCCTTCAATGTCAATCTTATCTCTGCATCAAAACTGACCCAAGATCATTCCATTGCCCTATTTTTCTTTCACTCTAAATGTATATTGCAGGATCTCCGCAGCTGGAAAATGATTGGTCTTGCTGAAGCTAGAGCTGGTCTATACCACTTAATCAATCTTCCTACTATCAACAATCCGTCATTGATCAAGAAGGATTTATTTGCTTCGACAGGTTTATCTTCACATATTTCAACTCATCTTTCTACTACAATTCTTGATATATGGCATTACCGATTAGGTCATGTGTCTTCTGCTAGGTTACAAATAATTTCTTCTTTTGATTCATCTGTAAAATCATCTCACAATCATGTTTGTGAAATTTGTCCATTAGCTAAACAAAAGAAGTTGTCTTTCCCTGTATCACAAAGTAATTCAAATAAAATTTTTCAATTGATACACTGTGATATATGAGGCCCTTTTTCTGTTGTTTCTCATTCGGGTTATCAGTTCTTTCTCACAATTATAGATGATTATTCAAGATTTACATGGTTGTATCTCATTAGAACTAAATCTGAAACTCGTTCCCTGCTCATGAATTTTATCACCTATGTTCAAACACAATTCAATACTCAAGTGCAGAAAATTCGAACAGATAATGGCCAGGAATTTAATATGCCAACTTTCTATCAATCTCTTGGCATTATTCATCAATCGTCTTGTGTAGAAACCCCTGAACAAAATGGTAGAGTTGAAAGGAAACATCAACATTTATTAAATGTTGCAAGAGCTTTACTCTTTCAGTCAAAACTGCCATTATCCTACTGGAGTGAATCTGTTCTAACAGCCACTCATCTTATTAATCGAACTCCATCTTCTGTTCTTGATAACAAGACACCATATACTCTACTTTATCAAAAACCACCTTCCTATAATTACCTTAAAGTCTTCGGGTGTTTGTGCTTTGCTAACACAATCACAAATAATCGAGGAAAGTTCTCACCGCGAGCTGTAAAATGTCTGTTCCTTGGCTATCCACCAAACATAAAGGGTTACAAATTGCTTAATCTTTCAACTCTCAAAACTTTCATATCCAGAAATGTCGTATTTCATGAATCCAATTTTCCTTCCCTCCCAAATGCTACATATACGCCTTTTGTATTCCCTGAATTCCCTCAAGTATATGACTTTATACAATCCTCAATTCCTATTGTTTCCCCACCCATTCTATCTCGAGATTCTGATATCACAACAAATGCGAATACAGAATCTCCCCCTTTGTCCACTCCTACAGATCATAATAACTCTGTTCCAGATATTAGAAGATCAACTCGGATCAGAAATCCCCCTTCATATTTGCAGAACTATCGTTGTGGTTATATGACTTAGCCTACTTCAACAAATCAATCACATTCCAGTTGCTGTGCTTCAAATTCTGGTAAGCCTTACTGCCTTACTCATTTTTTGTCATATGATAAACTTTCGCCAAAACATAAAGCTTTTACTTCTTCTCTCACAAATGCTGTTGAGCCTACCACCTTTAAACAAGCCAACTCTCAACCCGAATGGCACGATGCAATGTCAAAAGAAATTAAAGCTCTTGAATTAAATAATACATGGGACCTTGCAATTCTCCCTCCAAACAAGACAGCAATAGGATGCAAATGGGTCTACAAAATCAAGTTTAAAGCCGATGGTTCCATTGAAAGATATAAGGCCAGATTAGTGGCCAAGGATTATACCCAACAGGAAGGCCTTGATTTCTTTGACACCTTTTCCCCTGTAGCAAAAATGTCCACTGTTAGAGTCTTACTTTCTATTGCTGCCATTAAGCATTGGCATTTACATCAACTTGATGTAAACAATGCTTTTCTCCATGGAGACTTAAATGAAGAGGTCTACATGAAGCTACCACCAGGCTATTCTTCTCCAACTGATCCTCGAGTTTGCAAGCTTAAAAAGAGCTTATATGGTCTAAAGCAAGCTTCAAGGCAGTGGTTTTCCAAGCTGTCCAATTCTCTGCTACAGTATGGTTTCCTACAAGCTAAGTCTGATTCTTCTTTATTCATTCAGCAAAAATCCTCAAGTTTTATGGCCCTCGTCATCTATGTTGATGATGTAATTCTGGCTTCAGATAGTCTTACTGCTATACATGATGTTAAAAAGTTTCTCCATGATTCTTTTACAATAAAAGATCTTGGAGAACTTAAATATTTTTTGGGAATTGAGGTTGCTAGATCAGAAAAAGGGATTGTTTTGTGCCAACGCAAATATGCTCTCGACATCTTGCATGATAGTGGTTTTTCTGGTTGCAAACCTGTTGCTTTTCCCATGGAGTCAAACCTGAAACTCATTGCAAATGACTCTTCTCCACTGCTGATAGAACCCGAATCATATCGGAGGTTGATTGGCCGCCTTTTATATCTTACAATCACTAGACCTGATTTATCCTATTCTGTCCAAGCACTAAGCCAGTTCATGGCCCATCCAACTACCACTCATCTTAAGGCTGCTGAAAGGGTTTTAAGATATATTAAAGCTACACCAGGGCAGGGGTTATTTTTATCTGCTTCCTCCTCATTGCATTTGAAAGCTTATTCTGATAGTGATTGGGCAGGTTGTCTTGATACAAGGAGAAGCATCACTGGATACACAGTGTTTCTAGGAGATTCTCTTGTTTCCTGGAAGTCTAAAAAGCAACCCACTGTGAGCAGATCTTCCGCTGAATCAGAATACCGCGCTTTGGCTGCAACAACTTATGAAATTCAGTGGCTCAAGTATTTGTTAACCGATCTCAACATTTCCTATCCTCAAGCTACCTTGTTGTATACCGATAGCAAGCCAGCTTCTGAGATAGCCTCTAATCCCGTCCACCATGAAAGAACTAAGCACATACAGCTGGACTGTCATATTGTTAGAGAAAAATTGCACGAAGGTCTTCTAAAAATCATTCATATACCCTCCAAGTACCAATTGGCAGATTTATTGACTAAGCCACTTGGATCTCTGCAGTTTCATCATCTCATCTCCAAGTTGGGAATGACTGATATTCATTCTCCACTTGAGGGGGGGTTTTGGAATATACACAAGCAAATTGAGGATATGAAGATTAAATCCCAAGCAGCCAAACAACAATGTATATAGCAGCAAGTTGTAGCAGCAGGTTGTTAGTTTGTTATAACAGTAAAATTAGTTAGCTGATTAGTTTGTTATAATAGTCAAATTAGTTAGCTGATTAGTTTGTAATTAGTTTTGACAGGTAGATATTTTGTATGTTTTGTAATAACATATAAATAGCTGTACTGTACCTTTTAGTAACTCAATCCTTTGTAAAGGAATAGAAGCAGATTTTCATTCGGTTGAAAGACAACTCTCTGTTCTCACTCTCTGTTTGGATTCTCATAAGTTTTCACAGAACCGATCATAAGCCGAGTTCGAATAGCTCAGCTCGTTTCACAACCCTATCTAAATCTTTCATCCAAATGAACTATAAATCATACCAATAGCAAAATTATTTCCCTAGAAACACCACAAAATTAAATTACCAAGTACCAGGAAGCAATTCTTATTGAGGCTGATATTTCTTTCTCTATTTTTATTTTATACAACGATGAGAGAATGGGAATTGAACGTACCTACATCAATTACGTGGAAAGTAAATACTTGCACCACTCAAATACCTCGATCCTTAATGAAGTTGATATATCTATTTATACTGCTTTGGAAATTTTGGACTAAGAACAAATAAAGAAAAAAATATTAGAACTGCATTCTGGTGACCCTCTCATTCTTTTGATGGTCACATAGATTATTAGATAGGACTCTTTCATTGCCTTACACCACTGATGTGTAATGGCCTAAATCAGGACTGCAGAATACAAAGCTCAATAAGGGCTCCCTAAAAGTGAAACCAGGCTAAAAATGGGTGATATCTTGATTCAAATCTAATTCGAATACAATTTTTTTATATGAATATGGTATAAAAATTTTGTTCTAATCATCTGATCCAATTTAATTACTAAAAAAATATTCAATCCAATTTGAATTTGATAACTCTTTTAATT